>WOGN01010501.1:0-10379 GCA_015342105.1 Leptinotarsa texana | reverse complement strand
TTATCCCTCACAGGCGGCCTTATATATGGGGCTCATATTTGGTGGAGGTACTTAACCGGGTACAAGGTATCCCCCTGTATATTAATCTGCCGCGCTTCAGTAAATCTCGAAATCCCCGCTTGCGCTCCCCTATTATGAGATAGAAAATAATTTTTGTCTATTTTTTACTGAGATTTTCATTCGTTACGACCGGTTTCAGTTAATTAAACCATTCTCTAGTTTGACAAACAAATCCTTAAATATACAATAGTATATTTAATTCAGGTAGGTACCTGAAAAAACAAAATGTTACCTGAATCATCAATATCTTATCTGAGATTCCAAAACAATAATTATTTACCTTCCAGAATATATCAAAATGTTAGCCATTTTTGTACCAATGAATCCTAAACTGGTTGTCAAAATCCACAAGTTCAAAAGGAGAGTGGGTTGCAACTCGATACCCTCTGTGTGTGTATAAAAACCAGTTTTTCTGGTTGTGTATTCTTAGAAGGTCGACGTTTCGTCATCTTCTCGTTTGGCATTATCTTTGCTCTTGTTCGAAACTCATTCTATATTAAAATTTGGTTAGTGTACAAAGATATCAAAGTAAACCTAATCAAGTTATGGAATTCCCAAAAAATGTGTGGTTCTCATCAATCCGTATTTTATCTTTTTTATTGTTTATCTTGAGTCAAGTGTAAAAATGAAGTAATACCAAATAAACCCTAAAGTAAACTGAACTCATTCAATATTTGTTTTTTAAATATATCTCTCCCAATTCATCACTACCCATTTCCAAGACTGCTTATACTTAAGTGTTTACACTATAACAGTTTAGGACTTGGAAGACGACTTGATAAGCGAATCATTGGTGTTTCTAACAGGCCACTGCTGTCCCCAAACGACATCAAGAAAACACAAAGTTTCAAGAAATTGACAGTCGTTATCAAAATATTTCTGTATTTATTTGTTATTTCAGATAAAACTTTTACCGAAAAAGGATCCAAATCGAATGAATATTTAAAACATTCAAAAATTATGTTTCTGAAAAATGTCTGTTCACAATATTGCATTCGTTCAAATGCAATTTTGTTATTTTTTAATATATTTTGACAGTGATTGTCGTCCAGAATGCATTGGTGAAAATCTTGAATCGATAACATTAACCGCTATTAAGATAGGTTACTTTAAAACTGAGCGTTTGTCGAACGCTAGTGTGACGTCACGAGATATCTGTCGATTGTCGAACAGCATTTAATGTCTGTGGTTTGAATGAAAATGTATTCAGTCCACGAAAGTTTCATTAAAACAGTACTCACCAGAAGTGGACGACTTATTCATGATTATGGATTATTTTAATGAAAATGCGGACCCGTTTTTGAGATTAAAGCGTTTAGTTACATGTTTATTATATATGCATTTGTTTTCAGTAACTGATATAACAAGATAGAACAGTATCTGATATAACAAATGAAGTAGTCATAAATCAAAAAAGAGATTTAACTTAATTTATGCTATTTTGAGCAGCATTTTAGTAGTAGCAACACCTAAAATGAAATATATTCCAAATTACTTTTTTCAAAACCAAAACTTTGACATTTATTATACCGCTTAATATCCAACGGTGAGTGAAATTGTGTCGAAAGAAAGCATTTCACAGTTTTGACATTGAAAACAATGAGAAAATAGTTGATCTTGAAATTTACAACCTATTAATCATTCTCTTGAGTTGATTCTTCATATTCAATTCTGAATGTGTAATATCGAATGAACAAAATATTTCGTTAAAATGTGAGCACCTTTGTTCGAATTTTATGAATTCCTTTGGAGTTTTCTCAGAATTTTCAAGTTCAAAATGTTCATATAATTGCCTATTATTGATTTATAAGAAAATCTTTCCACAAACTACAAAAAGTCAGTTAAGTCAACTGAACAGTATGTTTATAGTATATAGCCGGCTCTGAATTTTGTATATCTGGTGACGTCACGTTCCATTTTGATCCGTTTCTTTGAGGCTATTTTCTGAAGCATCGCCAATATTTTTCAAATTACGTACCGCTTTTATTTTGGGTGTAAAAAAAGTAAAAATGAGTCTATTGTCCAGCGTGGTTATGCAATGATCCACATGCACTAAGCAATTTTCTCACCAATCAAACAACAACAGAAACAGTGGCTTCACAACTAAATCATCCAATAACAAATTTTGCGTGACTGATGATACTTATTTCATATTTAAATGTACATATAAATCATGTTTACTCATCTATCGTTATCTCAAAATATTCAAATAACATGATCGTACATCAACATTCAGTTTGTTATGACTTAAACGAAGTAAACATTTCAGATAATTTTGTTACTAAACTCACTTTGAGGTCAAGTTTAATGGAAGAAATAAAAAATTTGTAAAACCAATTCTGGAATGTTACTAAGCTGTTTATCTCAGAGTTCATCTGTATAGAACAAATTTTGAAATCCTCCACTTGCGGACTATATTTGATGATAAGTATTGCAACTGACTAATTTTTTACCAGAACTTGATGTCATCATTAAAACAACCCACAAAAAATGCGAACAAATCCAAGAGGTGTAATATCTCTGGAACTATCTGGAAAACGGTTGTTACTTTTTTTGGTATATTATGGAACGGGTTGTAAAAAATCCTGAATTCTTTTCGAAACGCCACAGTTTCTCAAAAATTCGACATCTAAATCATTTGCGGAGATAATTAAGATAATTAGATACTTCCCATCAAGAGGTAGCCAAATAAACCACATGTATATCTAGCAAGTTCCTCTTTTTGTCAAACATTCGACCTGACTTTTTTCGAATTTTTTCAAGAGTATTTCAGGAAATAATTTTTATAACATCCAATGTAAAACAATCCAAATGTAAAATATCAGCTTCCCTTATTTAAAAACAACTTACATTTAATATTTCGCAGTTCCTAGCTTATTTTCAAAACTTTGTGAAACCGTATGCTGCATAATAATAGTACCTAAAGAAATAGTACCTAAGAGGGATATCATTTCCAAAAATTCAAAATGATCCTTCAATTGATTTAATAAATACCAAGCGGAAAATTTCAGTGAGAAGTAGAACTGGAACCTTCAGCATAAAACGAATCCAAGGAAAATATTTACCTAGATTCATTTTACCAACCATGATGGCGTCATCAGGATGCTAGTCGAGAAGAGTGGTACATTTCTAGAGTGTGAGAGAAGCGTTTTCGTTAGATTGAGTGACTTCACAACTATAGTTATTTTGTAATACATTTACAACTGGTGAGGATTTTGAGGATTGTAAGCTTTTTATTGAACGCGATATTTTGAGAATTTGAGGAATTTTATTGATTTTTCCATTCAGTTTTTGCTATGATCCAAAAATTAGTTTGACACCTCCCTAACACTCCATAACATCCCAATATTCATTTGAAACTACCATAAAATAAGTTATAACCATTATTACTAATCAATAAATTCTTTACAAAAATATTATTGCTCTTTTCGTGACAATCCAGCAGATTTAATTTTTTTAATAAACTTCATGGCATTATCCGCTTCATTGGAATTGAAATACCTGCGATAGCCACTTAAAGGTAGGAATTGGCCGAGGTCCAATTATTGATTCGCCATCCATTTACCTCCATTACAAATTGCAATCCAGGGAAAGAAGTTGTAAAGTCCCGCAAACAATGAATATTACCACCACGAACAATTTTACTATCTCAGATTCTCGGCAAATTCCCATCGATATCTGAGAATTAACGTATCAATATTATTATTATTATAAGATGAACAATTCAAACGCAATCATCGGAATCTGTTGGAAGGTCACTATATCAAAAATGTGTATACTAGTAAATGATTCATTATATATCCTTGAAATTTATAAGGAATGATCATCATGTTAATGAGTCGTTTATTTCAATCGATAGCCCAACTTGGAATTCATTAATTAATCAGATATTGATAACTATCTAACATTATTTGTCATGGCTTCTCCAATGAATATTTATTATTCAGGCAGCTAGGTAGAAACGGTTTATGTCAACGAACTACGATCAACGTGTTCAATATTGTATCTTCATTGGCTTCCAATTTATTTTCAGAAAACTCGACAGTTTACCATTCCATACCACTTAAACATTCAAAAAATTATTCATTACTCCAATTTAGATAAAGCTAATTACAATAAATATAATTGTGGAGAGCTAATGTCGCTTTTTTATCACGCAGGTAGTTCATAGACAATAGTTTATACATTGAAAATAGTCGTTAGGAACCCAACACCAAAAGTCGAAATTAAAAAGTCTAATTTTTAAAATATTCTCTTGCTAGTTGCGGAAACAACAATAAGTTTTGAATATTTAAATATGAGTAGATAAGATGAGGTCGGCGACACCCAAATATCTACGTCATACGTCAAAACTAAACATATTTCTAACTATTCGCAAACACTTTATTTGTTCTGTAGGTTAAAGGGGAGAAGAAAATTCATTCGATATGGACTGTCTTAGTTTGAAATAATCAATAATTGACAGAATCAAAAATGGTTAAAATTGCAATTTACTAGATGTTTCAAAATTGCACCTGGTAAGCAAAACAGAACTTTATTTGATCTACTGTATTCGGCAGCTGTTCAATTGTGTTTGGTACAATCATTGATAGTGTATAAGCAACTGCTACTACGACCACGCTTATACATTATCTAAGGCTAAGGAAAATAAAAAATAGTTTAAATTGAAATGTGTATATTTCTGTCCTGAAAAATTGTGAAAATAGTAAACTTTAATCACTTATAAATACAAAAAAATCAAGCAGACACACTTTGTTTGTCAGACGCTAGACATTTTCAACATATTGGACTGCATGTTGGATGCCTTTATTATAATTATGTTTTAAAATGAAGTAAATTGATCTATTTTATATCCCAACACTTTTAAACCATTAATCGATAACGTATCAAAGTGATAGTATCGTACCTGTTATCATATAAGTAAATGTTTAAAATATCAAGGCTGGGTAGATGACGTATCTCCAGCTGTTTATTTTTTTTAACATAATGGTTTTTCCAGTATGAGCATAGATAAAAAATCATCTGTTCTTGTTTTGTCTCTAAAGTGAATTCTTATTATCTAGAATTATTATTACGATCCCAAAATGTTCACATTTGAAGAGTTTTTCACCTACTAAATATCAATTCAAAAGACGAATTTAAAAAGATGATGAAATAGCTTTTAATGAGCTTAAAAATCACTATAAGTTTCAAGCATATTAAAATTGACGATAGGGGAAATAGAATTCTTAAGAAAGCTTTTGGCTTTCTACTACTCCATCTTGATAATCCTAAAAAGATAACCCCTTCAATTCAAAAAGGGATCTTTAAATTCTGAACTAACAAACTAGAAGAATGCTTCCAAATATTCCTGGGGTAAAATCCGAAACCCGTCGTAAATATAAAATAACTAGTGGAAATTAGACAAAAGTGTTTTTATTCATCAACCACACACATCAACCTCCAAACGAGGAGTAAAAAAATGTTCAGTAGGTTAATAAAGAAGCCTTAAATGAGCCTAAAAGTATAGCAAGATTACTTTTTCCGAATAGTGAAGGATTTCGATTTGGTTCTGCCAGCATGACGGTAATTCTAGCAAAACCCACTGATTATAATGAAAAATCGGTGAACGGGGGAAATAGTAGACTAAAATGAGCATTCTGATTGAGGCGGTCTAATTCAATAAAATTTGTTTTTCTGTTTGTTTGAACGTGGTTTACTATGTTTCGTGGTGAATTTCATAAGTTCAGACTTCCATTGTCTAATATGACATAAATTGATTTGAAATCTCTGAAAGAATCTATAAGAATTTTTAAAAAATAGCTAAAAGAAATAAAAATTACATAAGGCAAAAAAAACTAAAATTACAATTAGGTAAAAATACAAGCAAAAATTAAGAAATGAAAATTAAAAATTATTAAAAAGAAATGAAAATTAAAAGATTACAAGTCGAATTAACTCACAATGTTTCGATTGTTAGTATCCACAATCGTCTTCGGCAAATATCAGTAGCAAAAATTTCGACATTTGAGAATTATTCAGACCTGTACTAGGATGATCGAGCTAACTTTATATCAAGTTAGCAGACCCACCTATTTGAAAAAACAATGTTGAAGAGCGACAATTGTTTCTCATTCACAAACAATTGTCGAAAGAGATACGACAATTGATCGATAAGTTGTCTTTTGTAAAAAAATAATTACCAGAAAAACAGATCACTTTGCCTGCTGGGAGAAATTCATAATTCTTCTTTAATATACATACATACGATATATCAATTCTGCTGTTTCGATAATTGAACAATACTTTTATTTTAGATTGATCTTTATTTATAAACGATTGTCGAGAGAGATACAATTGGTCAATAGGTTGCTAATTGCAAAAAAAAACATTGGACATGATTAGTTATAGCCTTACAAAAATTTATGAAATAAGAAAATTGATCGATTATTTCCACACAAATATATGAATAAATCAAATACGCCACGTGCGGTGTTCAAAATATCCATATAGTAAAAGGTATGACACGAAAAACGCAATATTTTTCAAAAAAATACGTTTCAGGAAATTTTTTGATATGGATTGGGTTACGACAATTATTCGACAAATACTAGTAATGAAAGTTTTAATAATTCAGTTATATTAAAAATTTTACTACAGGTGCTGTGCTAACTTTATATCAAGTTAGCAGAGCTACCCCTTATAAAAAAAGGAGATGCGCGAGAATTATTTTTCTTTCACGACAAATTCTCGATAATTATTTGACAATTAAAAAAGTTTATTTGCTAACTTTATGGAGATGGATTTATTCCTTTGAGATCTGAAGGACTAACGAGGTCTTCCCTGTTAACGTGTGATTCCCAACAATGATTTGTCCACGAATTATGTATGACAATGTCCGTGTAAAATGGTTAGTTAAAAATTGCAAAATCACGTTATTATTAACTTCAGTAATAGTCACGTCCGAAAATTGAAAAATGCCTAATTACTGAGTTCAATATTTTGAGGAAAAAATTATAAATTGTGCCACTGCTGCAATTTTTTGAATAGTATGAAACTTCTCCTCAGTTTGGCACCCTTCTCTTTTTGTCACATAGAAGGTTATTGTTGAAAGATTCCCTAATTTTGGTAGAAAAGCTGAATACTGTTGAAAATATAATTAAAAATAGATACCACTACTAAAAAATCAATTTTCTGTGGATGATAAAACGATTCATTCTGCAAGTACAAACGTTCTTGATTTCACCATTTGATTCTCCTGGGAATAGTTATATTATCGTAC
Organism: Leptinotarsa texana; assembly: GCA_015342105.1. NCBI lineage: Eukaryota > Metazoa > Arthropoda > Insecta > Coleoptera > Chrysomelidae > Leptinotarsa > Leptinotarsa texana. Next base: position 3,058 of record WOGN01010501.1, on the reverse strand, counting down.
TGTCACCCACCAACCAATGTTGCATTTATCAAATTTCAATAGTCGATTTTTTAAATTTTTCGTAAACTTTTTGCAATAAGAATTCCAAATACAAGTTTTAATATATTCCAAAAAATCCAATCAATTAAGGAGAACCACAAGCATTGATTCGAAATCAGGTTATGTTTGTATTTGTTTAAAAAATGCCTTTTACGTCTTAATCACTAATTGAAAAAAAAAGGTTCATATTTCAGCATCTCTGAATAAATGAATAAGATGAATTTTGGCATAACCGATGTTACTGTCATTCTATTACAATAATGATTTCACGTATGACGCAACGAGCGACATAATATTTTTATTTGACAAAAAAAAGTCGAGAATGTTAATGCGAGACAGTCCTCCAGAGTCCTTTCATGAACAAAACAATGTCTCTAGGTTAATTACTTCCATTACATATATTCTCATCTCAAGAACATCATCTTATCAGTTTGACTGATTCGCTGATGGTCATCCTATCTAAAATTGAAGCGCGGAAAATGTTATATTCTCCAGAAATTCGTTGTGATCCCGATGAACATTTCAATTTTTCAAGTCACTTGTGATTTCACATCACAGCAAGAGAACGCACGTATGATGTAGCTTTTCTCTTATTTTCAGAAAGACAACATTCGCATCAAAAAGCGGATAATCTGTGATCGAATTCGAAGAGCTGAAGAACGCAGACAAACCTGTTCTTGTGCATTCACCGTTCATAATCCATCTGAACACAAAGGTCACAATCCCGTCTTAAACTAAGTTTAATTCAATAATTATGTAGGTTGTTATTCCGAGACCGCAATTGACGTGAAGTCGTATGAAATGTGGGTTCCTGCAATCATCCGAATTTTGTTTGCAGTTCAGTTCCAATTGAAATCCAGAAACTCAGCTTGAATTAAATCACCCTCGAAATCAACTATTCCTAACTTCAAGTGTCTCTTCTGGAGGTATTCCAACTATTCAAGACATGTTTCCATATACATAATACGCTTGAATATGCGCATCTGATATATTTCAACTGTAAATTCAAATCAGAAACAGGTTCAAACGAAGCTAACTGAAACTCGTCGATACATCACAGTACTACGGTTGAAAGTTAGGATGCAGGTAATTTTAACAAACTTTCAAATTGATATTGACCTCAGAAATCTTAAATAGTGAAAGAATATCATCGACCTATTCAAATTTGAAATGGTTTACAATTCAAATTCGCTTATTTTCAAATAACTTCCCCCAAACGCCATCGTCACCCGGGGTTGCCTTATGAATATTCAGAAAAACCCGGCACAGTCATAATTATCAATAATGATAATCGACTTTAATATATTCTCGGTCACAATAAATTTGATAAAACTTGTCGATACTTGATGGAAATCCAACATTAACTGATAACTGACAGAATTTCATTATATTACAAAAACAGCAACACTTGTTTTCTTATACAATTCCTTCCTGAAGTGAAAATGTCGAGTTGAATACAGCAATCGCCAAACGTGATGGCGAGCCCGCCCCTTTGCGTACAAACTCATTTTCAATATTACCCCCACTACAGCTCTTGTGAGACATACAAATGGTCTATACAGAGGATCATCGCCCATCGTTATTTGTCCTCCAATGCTGTTAGCGTTTGGCATTGTCTGAATAATAAATTAAAATGTTATATAATGATACACTCTTGATGACTGTTTTTTTGTTAGGCTATGACATTTTTCAGAAAAATCACCAATATCATCAACATCATAAACGCTAACAAAATTGGAGGACAAGTAATGATACGCCTCTTTACATAGCATTTGTATATTGAAAATGAGTTTGTGCGCATGGGGGCAGGTTCGCCATCACGTTTGGCGCATGCTGTAAATGAAATGTATTACATAGTCATTCAGTCTAGTTATGCGTTCCCGGTGGGAGGCGAATTATATAAATTATTTCGATCGTTCATGAGACATTATGATTTTTGACCTGGAGGGTTTCGATGTTTCAACTCAAAACTTTATTCAAGAAATGAAAAATTTTCAATTCATTATTGAACTAATGCCCATCTGTACGAAAGTGAGTATCATACGAATACGTTGAATTCACGTTTTCATTCTGGAAGCTGTTTCTATGTTCTTTCATGCGTACTTCAAATGTTCTTTCAGTTTGACCCATGCAAAAAAATCGGTAATTTATGAACTTCTGATCTATATAACAAAAAACTCTTCTCTTTGTTATTTTAATATGCATGCTTAAGTAACTAGTCTTTCATAAGCCGTATCAACACTTTCATTTTTTAAGACCTTCATGCTAGGCTAGGTTGACTCAATCGAGTTTGTGATTGTAATTTTTATGATTTTAATTTTCGTATCCTAGAAATAAGGTAACGATCCATTTAAGTACCACCGTTTTTCTTGCATTATATATGTATTGTGTATACATGTGTATATATGTATATATAGTTTTATTTTGCCTAAGATGAAAAGCAGAGGTTGCATCTTTTGATACAACCAACTGATCTTCAGCCTTTCCCGTTTCAGTAAATGTTCACCTTTATTTATTCTGGGAATGAAGACCTATTGTTATTATTATTATTATACCGGCAAGGGTACGTTGATCTATAGACCTAATAATTTTACATTTTCAAATAAAAACATCTGTACGGTGAGTTGATAGAGTCATTTCTTATTTTTTCGAGAAAACTCTGATTTGAGTTTTGTCTGCTTTCATGTATATGATCTTATTTTAATGAAAAACACACGAAAGTACCTCCATCCATGTAAATAAATAATGCCACCAGACAGAATCTGTAATTAACCAGAAAGCTCCAAGTTTACTTCTCATCTCGAAATACGTTTAGTCCAGAAAACTGAGTCTACAGTTTGGAAAACTTGCAACTCTACACATATATCTCTACAACATTTCAAGTACAGTGCATAGCTTCTTTTACCTCAGGATTCTGTCTTACACACACAAATGACTAATATTTATGTGAGCAACTACAAACGTTTCCTTTGAAGAGGAATTTCAGACAGGAATACTTTAAACATAAACAGAAATCTGA
>WOGN01010500.1:0-10380 GCA_015342105.1 Leptinotarsa texana | reverse complement strand
CATTTTCAAAATGATAAATAATTTACTGCCCAATTATTTACAGTGTCAATTGATTCCTGTGAACAATATCCATGATCGAGCAACATGAACTGCAATTTTCCAACAAGAAGGAAAAACCTTTCTTGTAAGACAGTTTGAAAAGTCTTCAAAACACTATAAAAACTTAGACTGTGTTTTGTTAAGGGGATGTTTCAATTATTCTATTCCAAAACATGCAATGCTCTTGTACTGCAACACTCTTCTAGTCTCGAGTTTAACCAGAAAAGATGACGTCTTCAAAAGATATAAAGTAGACGGTCTATTTGAAGTACTGTCTATTTGAAGTTAACAGTGTGCTGTTGTTCATTTCCTGAAAATGCCTTTTTGGTTGGTGCAACGCAAGTCGGGAAGGGTTTTGTAGTTCTGGTATTGGAGAGCAGTGCTTGTATTGATTTTCATACTACGCCAGATGTCACAGTTCTCCTTTTTTTATTATTGAATAATAATTTGAATAACATTTTTCAATACTTACTGGGTGAATGAAAACCTAATAATAAACAACATTTTTTTAGAAAATTTTAATGTTGAAAATGATAATTTTCATTATTTTTGTTATAACTAATGACCTGCCTGGTATTTATCAATATTCTAAATATTCATACAGTGCTCTTAAGTTCACTTGTATGGAGTTTTTCATTAGAAAAGATCGGAAAAATTGTTTTCGAATTGTGATTTACTGAATATTAGAATAAGTAACTTCAATCATATCATTATTCGATAATGAAATAGGGAAACGTACCATTCAACTGAGTTTTCATTGAAAATGATGATTTTTGAATGGATCAGATTTTGACATCACGCTTTTATTTGATGAATAATTTTAAAATGCATTGATATCCGAAACTTTTATTTGAAACAAGTTTTGATAACTTTCTAGCCTAATCTGTCTGTCACGCACAATATAACTAATTTCAGACTTTCACACACTTTTCTTGGGATACTATTAGCACAATCAGTTTTAAGAATATGAGGTATATTGAGAATTCAGCTCATTTTATAAATATGTACTGCAATCAGCTCATATATATATCCAATAAATATTTTCTAGTATCAAGGATGACTTCATCGAACTTGTAAACTAATAGCTGTAAACAAAATTGAATTGACTTCATTAGTGAGTATTTGTTGCTATATTACTCGTGTAACATAACTTAAAATGTATTTTCACTTCGAAAATTTAAAAAACATTAAAAATATAATTAGTGAAAAATTTTCTTATGCATTTCGTAGCAAGCTAATTTGTTTTTTGACTTTCGTGAAACCTTTCACAATTATTCAGAACCATCATAGAAAACAAACAGTGAAAAATAAAAGATATTTTTAGAATATGAGTTAAGTATATCCCACCTTGCAACAGATTTCAGTTATTATAGGGATTCATCACATGAAAATAAAAGTGCACGAACAAAAGTATTTGAGTGAATCGTTATTCGGACTATCCAAATACTGCTGATGAGGAGTTGAAAATGATCTCAGGATCAGTTTTAGGGCGAAAGTAATTCTTGTAAGTGTAATTATGCAACAATATTCTTTTATTAATTATATGATATACCGTTTTTTGTGAAAAAGAAATATTCTGTTTCAGTTTACATTTAAAACATTTGGTTCACAAATTTAGAAAATTTGCGATGTGAATTCGAACGAAACATTTGTAGGTCTACACTTAATTGCTGATTTTTTCAATTTTCCATTTTCTATTCTCTATTTATTATTAGAGAAGTGAAAACTACAAAGCAGTGTTTTATGAACATTTTTTTTCGTTAAATAAAGTTTATGATTGCGTCTACTTAATGAAAAACCTGTCTGCAACTATACATTACCTACCTGGTAATATGAAATTTAAGTTACTTATTGCAGTGTCTTGATGAACCTTTTCAACAAATATTTTGAAGACTAAATCACATTTTTCAAAAATTAATCATTTTCGATTCATTACATTTAAATGAAAAAATTTTAATAGAGTTGGTGTTGAATACAATAAATGAATTGTTGATTTCAAAAAAATATTTATATTTTAATATTTATATTAACAATCGATAATATGAAACACTTACCTTGAGTTCAAATCAGAGTGTTACTCAGAATAACTGTTGATCTGCTTGAAGAGGTTGGAAGGTATAAAAATAGCGTTCGACGTTGGGTAAACCCATTGCTCTCACCCCACTACCACCAAAATTATACTGTATCATGTTCAAATCAGTGACCGTCTGCGAATTTAAAAAAGACTAGTTGCTAGGAGAAAATGTTGTTTTTTGAATTAATTTTCAAAGAAGGGTACAACCGATACTGGACCGTTCAAAAAATAAGGTGACTGTTCAAATTTCGCGGGGTAGGTACATTCGATGAGCGATTTTTTAAATTTTTTGTTGGTACATTCATCTCGAACATATGTTTACAATTTCACCTGTTAAGCATGTTCAGTTTGTTGTGGAGGGGCATAAAAGATGAAAGTGTTTTTCGTGTTCGTCGATTGAAAAAATAAATCAAATAATTTCCATCAATTTTTGCGTGAAAAATTAAATTGAGTGCTCAAAACACACGTGATGTTGACAGTGGCATATGATGACTGTATTCTGAGTCAGAAGAATGTTTTCAAGTGGTACACTCTTTTCACAGAAGGTCGAGAAGATGTAAATGACGGCTGTCGCCCTGGATGCCCCGGCACATCAACAACCAATGAAAATATGGAGAAATCAGCATTAGAGAAGTTGCAGAGGATATCGGCATATCGGTTGGCTCATGCCATGCAGTTTTTTTTGAAAAGGTTGGGCATGAAGCGTGTGTCAGCGAAGTCCGTTCCAATGTTGCTGAATTTTAACCAAAAAACTCGTAGTATCAACATCGCCCAGGAATTGTTGAATTACGTCAATAGCGATCCAAATTTGCTTAAAAGGGTCATAACTGGTGACCTATCAGGAGGATATGGCTATGACATCGAAACCAAAATCCAATCGTCCCAATGGAAGAGCCCAGGAGAACCAAGACCAAAAAAGCACATCAAGTTTGACCAAATATCAAGGTTTTTTGATTACCATGGCGTAGTGAATTGTTGCCACACGGTCTTACTGTCAATAAGAAGTAATCATGCCTCATCCACCGTATTCACCAGATTCGATCCCCTGCGACTTTTTTCGATTCCCAAGACTGAAGAGACCCATGAAAGGACGGCGTTTTGTGAAGATTGAGAAGATAAAAACCGAATCGCTGAGGGAGATCAAAGTGAATATCATAACTACTCCAAGGATTGTAAAAAACGCTGGCACAAGTGTATTATATGTAAGGGGGACTACTTTGAAGGCCACAAAATAGAAATTGATGAATAAATGGATAATTTTTAAATAAATGAACTTTAAACGTTCAAGCCAGTCTTGAATATACCTACCTATACCTACAGGTTGAATGGACTGACGCCTATCAGAAAACAACTACTCCCCTGGCTAATACCAAGAAGGGCGTTGGACAGACGTCAGAGCAGGAATTTTCACAGAAAATTTCCTGCATATGCAATTTTCAATACTAAATACTCTGAAGGAATTCTGATTTTCAATTATGGAATATCATTGACTTTAGGTCGATGATGGCCACTATCTTGCACTGATGAGTGGCTAATGAGCCCGAAACCGGTCTGAAAGTGTGCCCGTTCCAAAATTGAAGGTCAACTCTTTCAGTTGTATTGCCAATTGCATATGCAGGAAATTTTCTGTGAAGATTCCTGCACTGACGCCTGTCGGAAATAATCCAACGCCCTTCGTTGGTATTAGCCAGGGGAGTAGTTGTTTTCTGATAGGCGTCAGTCCATTCAACCTACTATGTAGGTATATTCGAGACTGGCATGAACGTTTAAAGTTCATTTCTTTAGATAAATAATATTAAAAATTTCAATATCCAAGATGGACACTGTATTGAACACTATTGAATAATGAAAATCACAAAAATGTGGGTTGATAAAAAACTGATGCCTACCACAAAAATTACTTTCGTTCAACATATTTAAAACATTACGTAATAGGTTAAGGTATTATCGCTTGAAATCTTTTCATTTTGTATATGTATTTGGTTGAGTTTAGTGTACAACTTGCTAGGTATATAGAAAGCAGTTGAGCTGGTCCTCACTAATACTTGAAAATGTTTTTTTTAAACTAGCTGGAATTTTTGAACTCCGCATAAAATAATATTCATTTTCTTTCTTAGTTTACTCCACAAAGATTTTACATAACGTCGAGTATAACTTCATCTGAATTTCAAATGAATAATAATAGATATTTTTGCTTCATCAAATAACCAAACGTCACTTCACATCAAAAATAGCCATTTGAAGAAATGACTCAATTGAAACTTTGGAGATGACGACAATAAAGAAAAATGTGATGAAATTAACCAATATATGATGAAAATTCATAACGTATTCAAGTAACACTTTGTATGGCTAAACACGTTGCGGTTTTGTAAAATGTTCAGACATTAATGAATTCTATCGCATACCCTGTAATGATGTTTTTCTAGTTATCATTGAAAAAAAAAATAGTTGTTACTTTTATAAACAAATTGACACTGATAATATATTGTCTTTTCGAATAAAATTTATTCGAATCTTGAACAATATGGATGTTTTCAAGTTCAACAAACATCGTTAGTCTGAATGACAACTACTAAATAAGGAAATTCATAATGAGAACGAAACCTCACTTTGGAATAAGGTTTTTTTTCGAAACGACTTTGTCGAATGACATTACGCAAATGACAATATGGAAACACACATGGCCAATATGAAGAGTATTGTAGATCACTCAGTTACCCTAGGAGAGAATTTAATTTGAAATCTACAGGAAGTATTATTGCTATATAATGTTCCAGAAGACTATGGTAATATGATAATTCAGTCACAGCTTTGAAAGGTAGAGCAGAATATCGTAAAATATGTTAAAATGTGTTTTTTCTATTAACCAGCTGTCGCACCACTACGAACGATAACCCTCAGTAGTCGAACCTTGTGCGAGCTAAAGACTAACGAGGTTTTACCTTTTAACGTGTGATTCCCAACACGGGTTGGACGATAGCAAGTGATAGCAGTCTGCGGCTTGAACAACCGACTTCCTCATCGGTCGATTGAGAAAGTGAACAAAGATATCGAACCGCCCGGTTACCAACCTATCTGAAGAGAAAATTGATGGTAAGGAATATCACAGAACAAGAGAAAATTCTGAAACCATGAGTTATTTTACACTAAGTGTGAAAAGGACGGTTTCTTTAAAATTAAAAATAACCTGACTTGCTTTTCTCAAAAGCATGTAGTAGTATGTAGTATCTATGAAAAATAACAAAGTTAGTGCTAGTAAACAAGAAATCCATGTTTGCTTCAATATGAGCGATTCAATCCTCACTCAGGACTGGTTTATTGACTCTGGTGTTAGTAGACATATGTTCTACAATAAACAATTTTCTACTTACTTCATTGAATCACGAGGCCAAAAAATTGCCGACTGCAGAAAAGTTCATTCACTTGGCGTAAGTATCGTAAAATTGACCTGTTTTAAAATGATAAGATCGAATTTGAAATTTGAATTTGAATTTGAACATTTTATATCTTTCTGACCTGCGATCCACTCTGCTATGATAAAGAAATTCATAAATTTGGGACTCATAGTTTTTTCAAGCAAAGTGCAGCATGAGTGAAATGATGAAATCTTTGTTGAAAGAACATTGAAAGGAATCTTGTATAAACTGAATCAGTACTGAATCCGTCTCAAGATGACATGACTGTACAACAGCTTGAGATGTAATAATGATATAAACGCAGATCTCGTAATTATAAAAGATATGGCACGCAGAAATTCATATATAAATTATGTGATCGATACCTGATAAAAATTGATACCGTATTCAATACAGTAAAAACACGCCTGAAGAGGCCATTGTATGGCGAAATACTTGTTGAGTTTTTTCAAAACTGTTCACATTAATACATTCAGTTTCCAAAAGCCAAAATCAGTGAATTTTTTCTTCAAATTCTCTGTAAAATCGAAATGTAAATCATATTTTCAGTAAATTTATTGTTCAACAGTTTGTGGGTTGGTAATTTATCTAATTATATCCATGAATCAACAACCACTTATTTTACTTATGAACTATCATTCAGTATCTCGTCAAAATTCAAAATGAGTGATAAGGATCAAGAAATTGGTGCTACCCCACTAGATATCACCAGGCCAAATAATGCGATGGATAATTTTCTGCCAGAAAAATCAAGAGGAAAATACAAATATAATTTCAAAAATGTAATGCGTTGGAGAAAGAAGAAAAACATAACTTCTTCTCGTTTATTTCGAAGATTTAGCAACCGTCGTAGAAAAAGTATAGTATACGCACCTCGAAGATAAGGTCAATTAATTCCACTCGCGAATTATCGCACTCGACTAATGCCTCGTGCTTACAATTTTTCGCTCGTGTTCGCACAGGTTTTAGAATTACCGTTACCTATTGTGGATGAAAGTGTGGTAAATGACCAGACATAATCTCACGAAATTACTGAAAGTTGAATGTGATAAACACAATGGATTCGAGAGGTATTACCGAAATCAACGATAATAATTGTATCATATTACCAATTAATCGTCGTGAAAAGTCATCGGCAGAAAATCCTCTTGGAAGAACGCGTGTCTATTGCGGAGGGTGATGAAACGGCGATGCGGTCTGCTACTCGACAATTCCTAAAGGGCATCATTAAAAGGGTATTATACTGTCGTTGTAATTGTGGATAATTTTAAAATCCTCTTCCTTCGCGTCCACCGTTTATGAAGATGACTAGGATAATAAGTACATATTCTGTGGCAAATTCAAAATCATCATAAAATTTAAAAAAGGTATATTTTCATTACTTCGAACTTCAACTGTCTAATATTATATAAAATGATTCGGAATCCCTGAAAGAACTAATAATAAAATTAAAAATCAATATCTGAAAACAATAATTGTATTAAGCAGAAAACCTGAAATGAAATAATGGTGAAATAAAATACGAGTATAGAAAAACAATTGAACAATAAAATAAAAATAAAATTTAAGAAATTCCGAACCAAGTTACGTCACGACGTTTTGATTGTTGGTATCCACAATCGTCTTCGGGTGATGACAAGGGGTCATCACCTGAAAAATTGTCGGAATTTATAGTTTTTTCGAAATTTTGCATTTTTTGAGAACATTAACTAGAGTAATGTATATTTTTTTACACCAACAGAAAGTAAAGATTTCAACGAACAAAAACTACACCGACTTTTTGAAAACAAGCTGATATTTTGACGCGAGAATTTTCGATTGAAAATTAGGGTGCTTTTTTGGTATTAAATCAAAATATGGAGAAAAAAATACATATTTTAATCAAATAAATTACAGTGTATTTGGGACATCAGAAAAAGTTTTCAGCAAACGTAGAAAAAACATTTCAAATATAAAAATAAAAAACCATAAACTTGAATATTCGAATTTTTCACATACATTTTGAGGTTAGGTGAAAAAATTGTGAACACAAAAGTTGTAGATCTTTTTATTAACTACAAGTTTGCCATTTAACTTTTTTTCATAGGACTTGTAGTTTGATGGGGAATCGAGATTAACCATTTTTTACGTGTAAAAACTCATTCCCTCCCACTTTCCGAACTCAGATCACCCGTATTTTTTTTTCATTTTCATCACATTTCCCTCCTTTTCTGATGGGTTTCATCCTACTATTTTTTTTCACTTTTTACCATTTTTGAAGACTTCAGCCCTGGTCCAAACTGTCCAGTGAAAACCTCACAATAAAGAATTACTTGGATATCTACAGAAAGCTAAAGTACCTTATCATAGAAATTTCATTTTCTCAATTGCGTACCTATTCAATTTGTCGACAAAATTTATGAATACGACAAGTTAATAACTATATGTATCTTCAGTGGTTTATATTACGCAGTAACTTTTCGGAGTGAACTTTTCAGTTTTTCCTGCATCATCCACATCTCAGTGGATTCTCTATTGATTTTGATTGGCGTATTTTTCACCAAAAAAACACCAAAAAAAACAATAAGAAACGTGGACTCCTCCTCAAAAAACTTTCAACACTCAGATTGAAAATCAGTAACTTTCATTGTATTGAAAATCAAAAAGAGAATATATAAATTTACTTGGTGGAGTGAAAATGCCCAGAAAATACAATTCACATATATATAAAAACCAACCTCAATAGATTCCATCTGAGTACCTATATAACGAAATTAAAACCTTTTTTCCCTTAATATTTTTTCAAATGGCTGGCTTGGAAGATGCCTCTTTCCGATTCAATCTCCAAATTTAATAAGACCTATGAAGGATATTTTTAATACGACAGAGTTCCTCGAAAATTATCATGATTTTTTATATCTCGTATATAGTTCAGATTTTGCAGTATTGAAATTTTTGATATGGTTTTCCAATTTTTTTTTCACTGACAAAACACAAGCACCACAGTAAAATCCTTAAGGCGCTCAAGAGCGATGCTTGTGCGAAAGTTGTGATTCACATTGGATTAGAATCGCTGGAAATGAAATCCATTTAGAAAAACGTTCTCAGGGAGTGTATTCCACTCGAGCGCAGTCCTCCAAATGAAAGAGTTCTTGAACAGTGAAGTTTGAGGTGTACTAAGTTGAACCTCAAAACAATAAGCAGCCACAGTCCGTCGCGTATTTCTGATATGTACCGCTCTTGGTGGAATCAAATCTGCCAAGTCACTTGAAAACTTCCCGAGAAAATATCTATAGAAGAGAGACAAATCTCCAACCTTTCTTCGATATTCCAAACTATCAAGGTTGTGATTGATTTTCGGACCTTTTATAAAATCAGTAATAATGCTATGGGCTCTGATTAAATCACAATTGTATGTGGAATTTAGTTTTGCCCCATTTATTCGAGTATTCTTCCTGCTGAAATTATTATTAAAGAACAACTATCAGATTACGTTAAACGGAAAAATCTCAATACTTACGTTCAGTCTGGATTTCGCCCTCTATATAGCACTAGTTTTGCTCTGAGTCTCGTCACTGACGACATATTCAGATCACTTGACGAAAGAAATTTCACATGTCTCTTAATGCTTGATTACAGTTAAGCATTCGATACCCTGGATCCTTCTTTATTGTCCATAAAACTTAAGGGCTTTGGTTTCACCCATAATACAGTGTCACTTATGAGTAGCTATCTCTTCGGAAGGATCCAATCAATATGGTAACCAATCAACAATATTATCAAATAAATTTGGTGTGCCGCAAGGTTCAGTGCTGGGACCACTCCTTTTTGCAATTTATATTAGTGACTTCCATGAATTTGTTAGTTTTGGTAAAAACATCACTACGCCGATGATACTCAATTGTATAGTTCGTTCAGCTTTAAAGATATTACACTCACTAATGAAAATATTAACAGAAACCTCAAAACTCTATATGATGTATCATGTGCACATAATCTTACTGTCAATCCGAAGAAATCCCAGGTCATGTTATTTGGTCCTAAAAGTAAAAGAAATATTGTGTGTGAGTCATTGTCATTACCTTCTGTGAATGAATGTAAAAATCTGGCTTGTGGTTAGATACAGACATGACATTCACTATGTAAGTCATCTGTGTAAAACGTCATTCAATGTATTAAGACCATTTTATCCAAATAGACACCTTTTATCAAAAAGTCTGAAGTTGAGTCTCTGTGAAATACTTATTTTTTCAAGATTAGCTTACTGCGATTGTATCTATGGACCCGCCTTACAACGATTAGATGTAATGCGACTCCAGCGTATACAAAATAGTTGTGTCAGATTTTCCGGTATCATAAAGTATGATCACATAAGTCCGTCCTTTCGAGATTCTGGCTGGCTTTCACTCAAATATCTGAGAGCAATCCATTTGCTTAGCTTCTCGCATAGAATTCTTGTTTCGGAATATCCGCCTTACTTACGTGAAAGACTGGTTGCACTATCACGCAGTGGCACTTCTCGTAATAGGCATACTTTGCTCATTCCCAGACATTCCACAGCAATATTTACTCTCCTACAATGCGGCAAAGTTGTATAATACCATCCCAACAGCCTTTAAAGAAAGTTCATTGAGAAACTTTAAGAAAAGGTTGAAAGACATGTTTCTTACACGGCATTGATGGGGCACGATATATGCAAAAAGATTTTGGCAATTTCTCACATATCCGAATATTATAAAAATAATAAAAATACATACCAATCGGGGTTGGGTTTAAAAGCAGCTCTCATAGCTGAAATCCGCCTATTCATCTTTTTTTGAATTATATTTAATTTGTACTTCTTATTGTGATGAATAAAGACATATTATT
>WOGN01010499.1:0-10380 GCA_015342105.1 Leptinotarsa texana | reverse complement strand
GAACAAATAATAAGACAAAAAGTTACATTGGAAATAAATTTTAGGGATTGCGTTTTCCACCCCTTACAACCATGGGGTAAACCAAATAAATTTATGGCTAGGTCTCTTTTTGGTAGTACAAAACGTCAGGTTAATTTCAATATTGTAACTTTTTTAGTGCTTGTGAAAAAATTGTTATACAAATTTTATGTAACCCCCTTTAAGGGGCTGTATCTTAACAAGGGATACTCCAATGAAATTTCTTTATATAAAAGATCCTACCTTTTTTTGATGAGGAATCACCTACTTAACTGTTCCACACTCATTTAGTTACACCCTGTATATCTCTCAGATATTCAGCCCCGTAGCTCCCCACCTCCAAATTTTGAGATCCTCATCTCTCCATCATGGCCCTCTTGTTGAATGCTACTACGGTTGGGCCGGGCCTCAGTCCAACCTGCATATATCAACTTATCGTAATATCAAATTTGAATAGCTCAGCATCATATGTTCAGTTTGGTCCAAAAGTAGCTCCAAGATTTCTTAATAGTGAGGAACTCCCTCCTCTGTTAACATCGCCGATATATCTCCTCTTCGACTCCTGGATGACTTATTATAAGAGGGATATGTTGCTCTGCTGCAAGCTGACATCTTTCTTAGATAGTGTGAGAGCTAAAGATACCCCAAGGAATGTTTTTTTTCCCTCTGCAAGAAGTTGTTTAATGAAGACCTCGACAATAACTATCACCCAGAACCTCTTCATGACAACTATTTCTACAGTTCAATCCAAGGATTCAAATTTGTATACGAGATCTCTTCGTTGTATTCTGTTCAGGTTAGGTTCTCATTCTATCTCATCTTTTGATGAGAAAGATTGGTAACATCTTGATCTAGACTTTTGGTCTTGGTGCAATTGGATATTCTAGCAAAGTGTTTTTGGGTAAGCATCCTGTGGAAGCTATCTAAGTGCTTGAAAAGATAGTAGTCGATTGGCGGAAGGTCTGGAGAGTATGGTGGATCGGACCTCTTTTGTTGACAAGTGCCGAAAAAAGGATCTTTTTGATTATACAAAAGTGAAGAAGAACAGACCGCGAATAGTAATAATTTCTGTCGATCGACCTTTCCAATACGTTTTAAACCATCAAAACTCGCATGGGAGCTGACGCACAGTTCTTCCACCATCCATGCACCTTTTGTAATGGGTAAGACACCACCAGGGTTCTCAAATCCTCGTCAGGAAGTACTCTAGGTCGACCACTTCGTCTTTGAGGCATCAGTGTGTAGAGAACGAAATTCTCAATACAGGGACGCAGAAAATGAATATTTATAGAGATATGGGGATACAAAAACATATGACATTAAAACGTACCAAACTTTTGCAACAAGCTAATGAAAAATAATCAATTTAGGGCGTTGTTATATCAAATTTCTACAAATATGGTTCGAAATTGAATACGATTGTGATAAACTCATAGATACATTTATTGAAAATAACTATTTTCCATCATTTCGCGATATCTGTCGAAGTAACTATCTCCGTGAAAGAAAATACTATTACAAAATAACTCGATGGACTTCAATTCGACATTTTTGGGTCACGGCGATTCGTTAATCATATTAATAATTGTTATCGTTTCGAAATCTTTGTAAACAACAATTATACGAGAAGAGGTGTTGACAAACTGAGCATCTTTTTATCTATAGGAATTAAAACCATTCCATCTAATTTCAAATATACAGGGCCGGTTAAGAAGTACGTGTCATCTGGAAATTTTTTATATCGGTAAAATGACAACGTAACATTTAAGCAGATATTTTTAAGTACTACTGAATCATACAAAAAGTCGACTTTAGTTCTTCCAGTCCCAAACGCTGTTTTTTGCCATCTTCTTTGCTCGCAGAAATGTTGATAATTTTTTTCAACTGTGTACTTTCTATTAATCATCAATATATGTTCATAAAACTTCTATACAGGGTGTCATCTTACTTGAGCCACCACCGACTATGAAATCCTAAAAGGTGTCATTTGAAATATTAAAAAAGTTTCAATTGACAGGTGACAAAAATATCAATTTCAGATTTCCAAACTATCAATAAATTAACTGAATTTACAAAACTATTGGTCATATTGGTCAAGCAATCTATACACTAATTCATCTCATTTGCGAAAGCCTGTAATTAAAAATTCCATAACAAAGTAGTACCAAGAGTGATATATCTATAAAGTTGTACACCCTGTATATTAGATAACAAATAAATTCAAATGAAAACGCTATTAATTATGTCATGACAACTCAAGGTAAAACTTAATGCGGGTACACACTGATATCACGTGGAATACATTAACGAAGGTGTATTTTCTTTGATTAATATTTTTGTTAGCATCGGCAGAAATGAATATGGAGTTACCCCGTTGAAAAGAAGACTTCATACTCGTGTATATCATAAAAAAAGCTACTGACTATTTGATACTACGGACTAGGTGGAACTAATAATTCTGACGTTTCGTCTACTAATATCATCATTGATGGTCGTGGCTTCGTTCCTCTTAACTGTATTAAATGACAAATGTGTTCTTAATTGTGTACAATTAAGACCAGGTAGCTAGATTTCATTAGTGTCCATTGCCTCTTCCTTTCCATTGAAATCATCCTAGTGTTTCTGAATGTCTATGCCTCTCTATATATCTATTCTTGGATAGTAATTTTGAGTTCCGTCGAGTATTTGTGAATCTTCGAATGAGATAATGTGAGTTTCGTCTTTGTTGAGAGCTACAGCGGTTTGTCCGAGGAGACAATTTCTCTTATGTTCACAGAGACGGGTGTAGCTACATTTCTTTTCGTGGTTCCAATGTAGATACCTCTCTTTTGTCAATGTTACTCATCAATATCATTATTATGGAAAATTATACATTTCAGGGTGGTAGACAATATTTCATGAAATTCAAAGTTGTACATGATCTTGGAAGGAACAAAATCATAATACAGAATGTGACATTGGATGAGGGTCTATAATTCTTCAGATTCGACGGAATTCACTCAACATTCTGATGTACAGTGTTCAGAAGTAAGCAGAAGCTTGGATTTTGTACCAGTTCCTGTTGAATTCATTTTCTTTCTTCTCTCTTTTGAACAATGCTCCTTATACAAAAAAATTCTTCCACGTCTTCGGTCTTTGAATACAATAATATGAAACTCAGCCACGCTGCGGTTCCAAATAGCTTTGGTAAATATTTTGAATTTGTATGTTGCAAGCAAACGGCCCAATAAAACATCGTTGCTGAATTAGACGAAGTAACAGTAACATAACAATAAAAAAATTAAGCCCAAAAAATGTGCTGGTGTAGATAACATCCCACCTTATATTATAAAAGGTTGTTCGAAGTTTTTCCAACAACCGTTGATTTATATATAATATAATTTTTCTTTGAGACAAAATAAGTTTCCATCACGATGGAAACGTGCTATTGTAACTCCTATACACAAATCTGGTAAAATGTCACTTATAGAAAATTACCAGCCAATTGCTGTGTTACCTGCTCCTGGTAAATTTTTCGAACAGATAATATATGCTAAAGTGTGGCACAAAGTAAAGAATTTAATAAATGAAGAACAGCACGGATTTGTGCCAAAAAAGACAACTTCCATAAATCTTTTATCTTTTAGTAATGATGTACTTAGAAGTTTGGAAAATTCTACTCAAGTGACGTGATATACACAGATTTCCAAAAAGCGTTCGACAAAGTAAATCATGATGTATTGTTTAATATACTTTGTCTATGTGTAGCTAATAAAGGAGCTATGAAATTTTTAGACTCATATTTAAATGAGATAACGTTCAGAGTCAAATTTGGTACCAACTATTCAGATGAGTAGAATAGACTAGGCCAAACTAGTTTATCGGGTTTGGCCGGTAACATATATAGAAACAACGGAAAATACGGGTCAATATTTCAAATTCACTCAATTTTCAAACGTGAAATATGCTAGCATTTGAAAGAGGGAGTTAGCCACATTGTTTAGTGTAAAGGTGAAGAGGTGAAAGCCAAGTGGCTTTTTCGCAGAAAATTATTCCTCCTAAAAGTATATTCCTTTCAGTTAAAGAAAGGGATTCTTTCCAACATAAACCAATTCAACCAATTTTCATCCAAGAGTTTGCAAAATTGAATTGTTCAAAAATTCACATTTTAATGTACACCATTGTTTGAGTTCCTATTCAAATTATCCGATAATAACCTTAGTCACAAGTTCATTTCATTACAGGCCTAACGAAACTCTTCTTGGAATTTTTGAGTGACTCATACCTAGAGCGTCACATATATTTCTGATAATTCCGGAAAGCTAGTTCATGTTAAATTTATCTTCTTGTTTCTCTATTTCCAACAATACTTATGAGTCCACGAATATGCATTGGAAATTCCTATTCTGTTTCACAAAACTATGGACCTCCGTTTTTACTTCTTGCCGCACATTTTACAAGTTAAAATAGTTTACTACAAATTGCCGAATCCATATTGTTAATACTATTTGTATGTTTCATTTCTCCCCAATTCAATAATTTCAGTAACGCCACTGCCCAGTACGGCCTAAAAAACGCGGGCGAACCGTTAAGGCTTATCAAAACCCTTCACACTCTCCTCAGTTATCAGTTTCGAAATCGAAAACCAAGCCAGACTTATCGGTTCTCGAACAAATAAAATAAATCTTATCAGGGACATGTAACAAAAAGCTTCACACTCATAAAATATGTAGCCATTGATAATTGATATTCCTAGTAGGCCTCTATTCCGTTGTATAGCCGTGCTTCGAGCTGGCAACGCCGCGCCTTTGTGCTATCATCATCCGAGAGCATGTAAGCCAAGGCCGAAAGAACGACACGTGTATCCCTATGGTGACCTAGTTTCTGGCCGCGGAAACTCGCGATCGCGACCGAAAGGGTATGATCAATACTTGAAAGCGAGTGTACTCTCCCGCTCACCCCAGATAATCAAAGCGCGGCTGGGTCTTTGTTCCAACGCTCGCTAGCTGCAAGCTGGTTGCGTTCAGTTTTTTAGACGCCGTTCTCGGTGCAAGTTGGTGGTGTTGCTGAGAAGAATTTGCACTGGTTCTTTATTTTTGGTTTCATAGTACAGTGATTTCCTTGTTTTGTGGTTTTTGTTTTAGAATTGCAGAAAGGTGAGTTTTGTTTTCTATTAGGCGATTATTTGCGACGGCTTCCTTGTCGGCGTGATGGTTTTATCGTGGATGACGTCAGCGCTATTGATGTAGATTGTGGAATATGGCCTGGCTTTAACAATATATCTAATCACTGGTTATATAATTTCAGAATACGTTCCTTCAGTGATAACACTTGGTAATTGTTTCAAATTTTGCTGCATCTGCGTATTTTATAATATCTTACAACAAAGGAACATTTTCACCGCTTTCATTAAGAGAAAAACAGTTTCATTCATATTTTTTCGTTTGAAAACAACTTTTCAATTTGAAAACTGTGATTTCAAAATTACTCAAATAACTGGGATGTTTTAAGACAGTTTAGAACAGTCCGGTTCCTTGAATGTTTGTGGAAAATAATGTGAAATTGTGGAAACATATAGTTTATATGGAATTGTTGTTAGTCTGAAGTTGAAAACGATATTAGTCGCTAAGAAGACACTACTTACAGTTATTTTATCTCGGTGTTTTGTGGTTACCAATCGAAAAAATCTGATTGGTGTTTTGTGCTCTTCTAACGTAACGGGAGTTTTTTCACGTTACCGTGGTCGTAGGCATGCGACACGTTTTTCATTATATTTTACCCGTTTCTGTTTTTGACATTTTTGTTTGGCAAGGAAGTAAATATATATCAAATACCCCTAAATATGTTTCATTTGCACATTGGTATTCAAATTTTGATATTGTGTAATAGTTCTTCTAAGATAACGTGGCTAGTCTTAGTGCGACGGCTTTATAAAATACATTTTTCCTGTTTCTGAAGTACAAGAAGTATCAGGTGGACTGCTTTTGAGGTTAAATTGCATTAATGGAAAATGAAAATGGCGGGAAATCGTTTAGTCCTTCATCATTAGCA
This sequence comes from Leptinotarsa texana, assembly GCA_015342105.1. Taxonomy (NCBI): domain Eukaryota; kingdom Metazoa; phylum Arthropoda; class Insecta; order Coleoptera; family Chrysomelidae; genus Leptinotarsa; species Leptinotarsa texana. The sequence goes on along the minus strand of WOGN01010499.1, from coordinate 4,332 downwards.
GTGAATATATACAGAGTCTTATCAAAATAATCAATTACCAAGATTTCACTATAGATTTGAAAAAACCTCCTATGTATGCCGGTGATTTGAGATTTCACACAGGGGTCATTGCTACCATTTATCCAATTCTTATATAGGTATGCGGAAGTGACGTCACGATAAAAAACTATATTCAATCATATCAATTCATTAAATTTTAAGGAAATTAATGGAAGTGTTCTGGAATTTTTCTAAGGACAGAATGAGTTATCAGTTTCCGAAAAATCGTGAAATTCGTAACAAAATATTTCAAAAAATTTGACGATCGCACGCAGTTTTCAAAAAAACATTTTTGCAGTTTTCATGTTTCACCAATTTGTTTTTTCGATGAAATACTAACGAAAAAGATTTTGGGGTAAGGTAAGAGTAAGTTGATAGAAAAGATGAATCTGTGATATTTGATTAAAAATTATATTCGATTACCCTTTCTGAAAGGCATATTCATAATATGAACAGTGAATTTGGCATTTGGCAATACTTTTTCATCAACTCCAAAATCTCCGAATCATCTTGGAAGTTGTGAAAAATGCTGTATGTCCAAGATAAAGGGAGTCAGCATAGAAACATCTAAAACCATGAGAGACAAACACTGTTAAATTAGGAAAAAGTTGCCCATGTCGCCTTTATGGCGACAACTTCACTTTTAAATCACGCAATCAGAATTTTAAAAGTAAGTTAGCTTTGAAATGGGGAACTTTTACCTAATTTAACCGAATTTGTATCGTTCATTGTGAAAACGGTGTAGAAGCGATAAAAGATTAAATACTGATAACACAGTTGTCGTTGCTTTTCAGAATCTTATGTTCCAAGTAAAATTCCCATTTAGTTTACTGCCGTGAAATTTTGTTGATTCCCAACGGTTTTTTAGCACGCCCGCGCCTAACAAATCTCAACTACCGTCTTGACGTCACTTCCTCCAGAGAAACTTCTACAGTTCGAGAGACCTCATAACAGCGGCAATCATTCGAAATACAGGTAATACACCATTGCCGCATTCCTCCATTCAAGCACCATTGCGCAACGCTGCGGTCGAAACAAAAGTTGTCCGCTTCCACGTGTAACCAGGTCAATGAACCGCCACGTGTAGCAGCGCGATCGAGAATTATGCGGTGTTGCGCGAGATACCGAATCCCTGCCCGAGAGGAACAAAAAGGTGCCAACTTGCGCAATGCGTCAGCTGTGGTGGGGATGCCACCGCCAATCCCAGCGCGGAACCGGACCCCCGTCGATCGCGAAATCTACCGTCGCTCGCGCGTCGTTCCTCAAGTCAGTCGTGTTCTGTAATTCGCGAAGTAGAGGTTACGTTGAAATTATCGTTTTTAGTCGTTCCATGTTCCATTGGAACTCTACAACGCCTTTGCTGGAGCTATCTGGCTCGGTGTACCATAACTTTCCGGCATCAAGCGGTTTTCTAGAGATATCGCGGTTCGACCTACTTTTGCGACTTCCGTGAGGACGGCCATCTTGTTGAAATTCGAGTGCTGGATCCAAATTTGCTTGATGACGTTGCCTGATGATGTGTCCCGCCGAGGATTTCAATATGGGTGAACAGGGGAGCGATTTGGGCTTACTTTTTTAAAGAAATAGTCAGTCTTTTTCTCTCTCCTATTTAATCCATTTGACTACATCGTAGAGAAGACTAGAAGAACAAAGAACAACGCATTACGTCATCGAACAGCTTACCTTGGCTTTCCAATTTTCTACCGCTCTACTAAGTGGGACAATGGGTCAACTGATTACCTAAGAGATTGTTAGTTTACGGCTTAGCTAGTATAATTTGTTAGAAATACACTTTTACGTAATTCGTGAGAATTCTCGGGCGGTTTACAGCTAGACCTGTAGGCATTTTTAAGGCGGTACTAGCCTTGCGGCACCCCCTGAGGGTTGGGCCTACCCGCAATCAACTCCTACCCTCGTTGCGAAACATGGGGGATGAAAGTATCACTTCTGCGATTGAGGTGCGTTCGAGAATCTAGTTGCCAAGCGGCGTAACGTTATATCATCGATCGCTAGTTCCGGTCGGCAGATGTTTTCACGTCGGATGATATAACCCATTTTCAAGGCTAACAAAGTCTGTTTGATTTTAAACCGGGCGCTAGATTCTAGCTTTGTGCACATTTCGGCTGCGGCCAATGAGAGCGAAGAATTCGCGATTTGGCACTCCCAAAGTTTCCCTTGGCAACAGCGATGACACGCACGGAACGACATGGGCGTACGTGCTGGGTTTGGCGATTTGAATGGTTTCTTTGTTTGAATGTTTGCGAGATGTTATTAGAATAGATATTTAATTAAGCTAATGGGTTTTCAGGGTCTTAGCACGCGATTTGCTGTATCTGAATTTCAGTCATGCTAAAGTAGACACTTTGGCACTCTTTTTTGATGAGACATTGTTTTATTGAATGTAACTATGAATTAAAAATATGTTCCATCTAAGAGATGATTAATACAGAATATTCTACAAAGCCGCAACATTTGTTTTATTACTATTAGTCGATATAATCTTCTAGCTAAGCGGTTTTTAAACTGTTTTGTGAAAATATCTCAATAAACTTGAATATATAAAAAAATTAAAAAACGAAATCACGCCTGGAAAAAAAATCCTATATATTTTTGCTCGGATATTACCGAGTAGAAAGTGAAAAGCTGAAAACGTACTTTCCTAAAAATTAATCACTCCTAAAAATATAACATTTTCAACTTTAATTTGGGCTCTCAACACAACACTTTCCAGTTTAGAATTCATGATTTCGAATTTGAGTTTGAGTAATTTCTAGTTTTGCTCGCAATTTTTTTTTCTTTGTAATGAAATTGGTATTTTTAGTTTAGTTTTTTCAGAAATCGTGTATTTATATGATTCAATTGTTGGTAATAGTACCTACCTATACGCTAAAACTTTTTGATCAATGTTCATTATGTTTTCCGCCAAGCTGTTTTTTAATGGAGAAATGTCAAACCTTGAAATTTGTAATGTGATTTTTTATAATCTTCAATAGATGTTTCAACATATTCCGATCTCAATATGGACCAATAATATATTCAGACATTTTTTTGTATAGAGTTCAACTCTCTATTTAATACTCTTGCTTTCTTCTGTGAAATCACTTTTGTCATTATTCTTAGTTTTTACACAATTCTGTGGATAAAATAAAATAAATATTTCAAAGTTGAATATAAATATCCAAAGCAATGGTAATAACAACAATAATATAAATGCTGACATGAATCCCAATATTGGTAATGAAAAATTAAAATAGTTTCCACAAGAATGAATGAACTAGGTTTCGGTTTCGTATGAAAACTGACTTAGTCGTTCAACTACATTTGCAATCACTGTGCCTCTCTTTTTCCTTATACCACCACATTTATGTATATCGAGGTATCTCATTCATAATAATTATTTTATCAATAATTGCGAGTTGTTTATTTTTCAATATTTGAAAAAAAAATTGCTAACCATTTTAGATAATGAGTAATCAACAGCAACTATAACCATCAGAAGACTCATATTCCAATATTGTTTCCAGTACGAATCTGTCACATCATTTGCTGCTGCTTGCTTTTTCCTCAAGAGTTTCATAGATTTAATTTTACCGGTTGAACATCCTTTGTGCTTAAACTCAAAGGATATGTAATTATCTTGTGGTTATTTCAGAATTTCCCTAGATGAACTGAGGCTGATCTGAACAGGAAGTATAAATCATTGTCTGTTGGCTTAGTTATTACAGTATTATCTATGCAATGATACAAAACTAGAAACACGGGTACTGAAAGAGTATGAATAAAATGTATAAATACAACAATAATGTTAAAAATTATACAAATAATGTTGAATTAAGAAATAGCAACGTCGTTAAGAAGATGCCTTTTCTTTTCCGTTGCAAAGTAAACCCTGGGAAAGAAACCAACTTTGATGAGGGAGCCTTCACTATCTAATTCGATGGGACCATTACAGTAAGATGGCGCTAGCATCAACGCAACTGTTGTTGAAGTGAACTCATACTTATTTTTTTTCCAATAAAGACGATTGTCCACTGCACTTGTTTTGATTCCACTCTTTTCCATCATGAAAACTGTATTCACAAACCCCTGAGTAAAATATTTTCTCTACGTTTGTTTGAAGGTGGTTGTTGACAATGTTTTGTGGTGTATTTCATCAGTTCGGACTTCCATTGTCTAATCTGATATAAAATGATTCGAAACCCTGAAAAAACAATTACAAAATTAATAAGGTTAACCGAAAATAACAATTCTATTAAACAAAAAACTAAATTTACTAAAAATTAACATACAAAC
>WOGN01010498.1:0-10380 GCA_015342105.1 Leptinotarsa texana | reverse complement strand
GTTATTCAACCCGATGATGAGTTCACCCCATCCGAATATAGCGAAGAAGAATTTTCATTTTTATAGCAATTATTTTGTAAATATATGTTTGACGAGAATTCGGTGTGATTATTTGTGTTTTCATTGTATTTTAGGGTTTTCGACTCGGAAATCAACTACCTTAAATTTCGAAGTTTTTTAAATTACCCATGGTGGAAAAATTCAGTTGAGATAACTTTTACATGGAGTGATCAATTGCTATTATTGTAAGAATAAGTAACTGAAAAACTACCACTGAAAAACTACCACTGGAAAATAATATGCCGACGCCTATATCGAGGCGCGAATTCCTCCTCTGTGCTGTTCCAATTGGTATTGGAAATACTATACCTACATGGTATCATCTAAATTGATATTTTTTCAGGAAGTGCCATCTATCGTCACTTGTACTCACCTATCCGTCTGATGTCAGATGTTATGAATAAAGCAGTCTTATGCTAAATGCTAAAGAAAGGGCACGTGTTTTACTTCACTCTTCATAACAGCTTATGGGCACAAAGTGTGAAGTATTTTGAGTTAAAATTAGCAAATAGTTATATCGCGAGTATACCTGAGCTGAAAGGTTTCGAGAACTATGCTGAGTTAGCGTTTCCAGTAGAGAACTTACAGATTTTCAATGATCTAAAAAATGCATTGAAGTAACTGAGATGGACGTCGAGAAAATAATTCAAGTCAGAGTGAAGTTAATTTTTCCGATCGATACTTTGTTGTATAACCATATCAAGGAGACCACACTTTGGACGGATTGAGTTTCGCAAGAAAAATTACATTACTAGGATCCCAGATTTCGGCACGATTAGAAAACATGATTAACATGCCGTACGTAAATCAGATGATTTGAAACAACTGCATATTGAATCAGAATCTCTGATTCTGATATGTCGACCTCCATGTCTATCACATGGTACAGTGACGTATCAAGGACATAATCAGGTTCTTTTTGTCTACTCAAACCGTTATAGCACTCTTTCCAGACCTGTTTTTTGCATCTATCGGTAATTGGTGACGCTTTGTATACATTTATCACCACTCAAACCTAATTGACAGTCGGTTAGGTGTGTCATATTGATATTTGCCGATCTAATTCCAAATGATCTATTCTGGTTTCATTTCGTAGTATCAACGTTCCAACCTCAATTTAAGTTTGCCGTCTTTTACTAAATTACATAAAATTCATCACTTAATTTTGAAACACGCTTTGATACAAATTTAATTGTTCAATGGCATCTGTTTGGCTAAAGGTCGAACAAAAAACGTAATTAATATCGAAACAATCAACAATAAAATTGCGACTCTCGACTTTGCCTTCTCACTCAATTAATTCAAGGCTCGATGAGATTGGTTCAAGTCTTTGATCATATGTCTACTAAAACACACATTATATAGTGGACGCAAAAAAGTTGTTTTTCCATGCATATGTGGACTCATTAGGAAGTCTAATCGTATGTATAAAGTCGAAAAATCTATTTACAACAGTGAAAACAGTCCGAACAAACTGAATAAAGTGATAATGTCACATGAAGTCACACATTGAAACAAAACAGTAAACAGAATAGTTGCTTTTTGTTATCGCTCACTGTTTCCATGTTTGTTTACAAAAACCAAACACTCAAACATTTTGATCTTTCCGCCTGCCGACGGGACGTTTCGTTGTTGACAAAAACAGTTGCCCGCGACACGGTCTTCAAACTGTTTCTTATTTTGACAACAAAGTTGCTGTTTTGTTGTAGTTTTGTCCGTTTGGTGGAAATCCACCTTTAACTTGATATAGAGTTCAAAAAATTGTATATAGTTTTGGTACAATGGTATTTCGTCAGCTTTATTCAATTTATGAATGATTTAGAGCAATTTGATCACGTTTAATAGACTTTTTTTTAGAGAAACATAGATAGAGGGAGCTACCGAGTGAACTGAAAGACTTCTTGTTTTGACTCACAGATTTTAGTAAAGGGTATCCTCTGAAATTTATAAACCTGAATAGCGTACCTATTCAAACTGAGCACGCTGAGGAAGCCAATTAGGAAAGAGGGAGTTCATACTGAACACGCTTGAGGAATCTGTTGTATAGCGAAAAACGCTAGCGAGACCATATTCTAGCTGAATCAATGGTTGAAAAAAGATAAATGTCATGACAGCCATAGTGGAGCTAGAGTAAGATTACCCCTCCTCGAAAAGAAAGCATGTATTGTGACAAATTATCATAATATTCTATGCAAGCAGTGGAAGTCTAGCAATTGTGTTTGTCTCACGAGTCTAGTAATAATATTTCCGGAGTTTTTTGTTAGTGATGCGTGAGTGTTGAAACTAGAAGTGGGAAAAATATGAAATAAATTGTATTTTGTATTTTTATTCGAGTACTCGTGTTATATGTTCATCCTTATGTTTCAATTCTTAGTTACTATGCTTTATTCTCTATAAAATTCATGCGAATTGACTTATTAATAATAGAAAATTGGGCCCGAATACAATTCATTTGTTGATTTTCATTAGTTTCTGACTTCCATTGTCTGACATTACATACAGTGATTTGAAATGCCTGAAACAACTAAAAAAATTAAAAATGAATAGCTGAAATTAACAATTATATTAAGCAAAAAATCTGAAATGAAATAATAGTGAAATAAAATACAAGTAAAAATAAAACAATTGAACAAAAAATAAAAATAAAAAATTAAGATATTCCAAGCCAAGTTTCTTCACGACGTTTCGATTGTTAGTACCCACAATCGTCTTCGGGTAATGAGGCATTGTTGCAGAAAGCGTTGTTTTGACTCACCATAGATCTCATCAGTGTTAGTATGCTGAATCATATATGCATTGCTGGATTCAACTATTCTTCAAGATAGCGCCTGAGTAAAGAAGAGTTGGATCATATTTCATCAGTTTGGACTTCCGTTGTCTAATATAATATAAAATGATTTGACACCCCTGAAAAAAATTAAAAAGAATAATCAAAAATAATAATTTTATTAAACAAAAAACTCAAATTACAAAGAAATAACACACAAGCAACAACAAAAACAATAAAAATTGAAATATTAATAAGAACTGAAAGTTAAAAAAATTAAAAATATTATTAACAAAAAATGAAAAAATGAAAATTAAAAAATTAAAAGGTTTCAAACCAAGTTATGTCACGACGTTTCGATTGTTAGTATCCACAATCGTCTTCGGGTGATAACTGAACTTATTCCTCCGAGATCTGACTATTTATATGGTCGCTCGAGTGCTTTCACCTAACCCTCCATTCACTTTTTTCGCTTCATTGGTTTTCAACGGGAGATGATCATTTGGCGGAAATTGGTAGTTTTTCCTAGATTAGAGGTTTCCAAATGTTACGGATCTCTACGCTAGCTTGACTAAATGCGTTGTTGGACAAAATATACGCGGTCTCTTTCTGGTTAACCTTATTAATTTTGTAATTTTTTTTTCAGGGTTTTCAAATCAATTTATATTAGATTAGACAATGGAAGTCCGAACAGATGAAATAAACTATTTTGTTTCTGATACTCAAGGTGTATTTGAGTATACTCCAGGTGAGCAACAAATTTTAAACACTTTTTATTATGAGGAAAACCAGTTTCAAGATAACAAGAACAAGAAAAATGAAAAAAATTAATAATCAGCCGATTGGTTTCAACTATTCTGTTGCTGATACTCGAAGTGTATTTGGGTATACTCCCAGTGAGCAACAATAATAGAAACACTTTTTATTCTAAGGAAAACCAGTTTCCAGATAGCAAGAACAAGGAAAATTAAAAAAAAAATCAATAATCGGCCGATCGGTTTCAACTATTTTGTTGCCGATACTCGAAGAGTATTTGATTATGATAGAAACACTTTTTATTCTAAGGAAAACCAGTTTCCAGATAGCAAGAACGAGGAAGGAGAAAAAATAAATAAAAATTGGCCGATCGGTTTCAACTTTTTATTTTGAGGAAAACCAGTTTCAAGATAGCAAGAAGAAGAAAAATAAAAAAAAAATTATAATCGGCGGCCGATCGGTTTCAACTATTTTGTTGCTGATACTCAAGGTGTATTTGAGTATACTCCTGGCGAGCAACAAATTTGAAACACTGTTTATTCTAAGGAAAACCAATTTCAAGACAGCAAGAACAAGAAAAATAAAAAAAAAATAATCGGCCGATCGGTTTCAACTATTTTGTTGCTGTTACTCAAGGTATATTCAAGTTTAACCCTTGGTGAGCAACAAATTTAGAATTTGTTGTTAGAATTAGGAAAAAAGAGTTTGAAGATAGCAAGATCATGGAAAAAATATTTAAATTTTTTTCGATATATTCAAGGTTTAGCAAGTAAATAGCAACTAAATATTCTGTAAAGATCAAAGGAAAAGTATATAATTTATTGAGTTACCTTGCTACCTTCATATCACGATAGCATTATTTGCGATTTCTAGGAATCAGCACAAGCAACAAATTTGTTGTTTTGGCAACTAACTTGCAACTATTTAGCTACAAATTGATATATTTTTTTGCAATTTTGCTGGATTCGCCCTGCTAGCCTGATAGGGCGGATGTTTACCCATTATGGGGGTATGATTATTCAAGAAACACATTTGGTCGCTGTTGGCTACGAAAATAATTGATTTCTTGTGAATAATTCATCCTCAATGCTCCAATGTCCATTTTCTCTATTGAAATTGTTTTTTTATTTTCAGTCCTTCTGCATTTGAAACCTATTTTCATCAAAATTATTGAAATATCATTTATTGTGTGTTGGAACATTTTTACCATAATACAACACCTTTTCATCTTATGGAAGACGTAAATAATCTGTCTAACATTGGAATACTCATCCTCTGGAATATCAGCTACTGGTGCTCTTCTAGGCCACTTCTTCCATGGGTTGGAAAATTTTACTTGTCAGTTATTTGCAGAAATTATTTGCTTCCATTTTTTCAATCACTCATTCAATGGTTCTTATTGAAATACCGATTGTATTAGGTACAGAGTATTTATGCAAAACATACAAATGCTCTGTACGGAGCACAAGCTCTGATGATTCCATTCATTACAGGTTTATTCAAATGAGATTGTTCACGTTCTCTTTTTGTCTTATGTTGAGGCTTATTGAATCATCGTGAACACAGGTACATATTTAATAATTATTGACTAGCTAAAAGTCAGGTACTTGAAATTTAGGTACATCAAGTTGTAAAAACGTATAAAATGCATGGAATATGTAAATTTTAGTTACTAAAAATGCGCTTGAAGAAACTCTTGCAGAACGAAACACATGCTGCGTTTCGTGAAAATCCCATAATAATGTTATTTTTTTGAATACACATTTTTAACCATTTTCACAGATAAATAGTATTGTACATAATGTTTTTTTGGAATACTCTTCATTCATATTTCTTCAGTACATAATGAGAGGGTAGCCTGGTGGGTTGACGTGGGTGGTTTCCTGCACTCACTCAATCCACCGGTGTGTGAACCGGTGGTACAAACCGCGAGGCCCGACAATCGTTAGTCCTTAGCTCGCACATGTTTCGACTTCTGAAAGTTGTCGTTCGTAGGGGAGCGACAGCTAGTTAACGGGAAAACATATTTTTTTCAACGGACACACGATATCCCTCATATATTCAATTATGACTGAAATGTCTCAAATAAATATCTATGTGTTTGTTGAACTGTCTGAATATTTGATGTTATTATATGCAAAAATTCCAGAAAATTACGCTCTCAAACTGAATTATTGTTTACACGCAAAAAACAAAATATTTTTTCTTCAAATCGAGGACTTCCAGACCATAAAATACTCCGAAGAAAATCAAAGAATGATTGTTTTATGAAGATTTAATCTTATGTATTTCTGATTGTTGGTGTTTCACAATTTTCAAATTGAATATGCAGCCCACTGAATTCGAAACTTGTTAATGATATGGTGAAACATGATGATGAATTATAATTTTCATAACATACACAAAAGAATTATTTCGAAAATTTTGCAAAGTATGTTGATGATTGAAACAAAAGCCGTGGCCCGTTCCTTCTGAACGGCGTGCTCAAATCGTCCTTGCTACTGAACAGATCCGTTCCAATGAAAATTCATCGAATATGAAATTGAATATTTCGAGCTTTATCGCGTTCAGCCGTCAGATCCAGACGTCCATAACATTTATCGTTTCAATGTAACGAGTCTCTGCTCGATGTCATATGCAATGGCCGTTTTCTATGGCCGGCTGAATGAAACGTCCCATTTGACGGATATGAAAAATGAATCGTTCTTAAGAACGACTTCAATTCGAGAAGTGAGTCCACTGAGTTCGAAAAAAAAACCCGCACGCTCATAAATGGACTTAGTTACATCATAGTATAAACCCCTACTTTATCAAAAACTTCTTCAACCAAATGAAAGACTATGGATAGATCATACCACTTCCAAATCGTATTTGCTCAGGTACTCGATTTGGAAAGCGATGTGTTTCTAATAATATAGACAAAATAGCACAAAAATTTGAATTGAAGGGGTTATAATTTTAGGAGTTATTGATTTGTGGGAAAAAAAGTTTTTGCCTTTCTGATACTCCATCTTGATACAAAAAAGAGATGTGGGAATCTTCTGAAGAAAAGGAAAGAAGTAGTCAATTTGAAAATGAATAACTCCATACATGGATGTGTAGATCATGCAAAGAAGTAACGTTCAGACACAAACTGGAAGAAAGTCTTTCTGAAACAGCTACTTCCAGTTTGTGCCTGGAAGTTACTCCTTTGCATGATCTACACATCTATGTATAGATTCACTTCCTTCCTTTCTTTGGAAGATTCCCTCATCCTTCTTTTTTTTGTATCAAGATGGCGTAGTAGAAAGCCAAAAACTTTCTTTCCCAAAAATTTACTATTCCAAAAAAAATATAACTCCTTCAATTCAAATAAGATTCCTTTTGGCTGGGATTAAATCATGTCATTACGATGTCATCGATGACATAAGCAAATCAAGCTTATTCTGTGACATTAAAAATCGTAATCCATTAATGAATTGTGTATATTTTCTATAATGTTATTTAATTTGGTACTGAAGAGCCTTAAGACAAGTATCTTACAGCGAAACATGTGTGTATACCAGTGTTCCATATAAGTGCAATTTTTTACCATGCATTTAAAGTAGAATCCATGTGAATGATATCTGATTATATTCCATAACGAATGTTTGGAATACAAACTGAGTAGAGAAAAGTATCTTCTGTATAATTCAGTGTTCAAATAAGAGTATTTGTTTCGAAATTTTTTTTTCTTTCGTGTAATCCAATGTTTATATGGAAGTAGCTGTTTCAGGAGGACTTTCTTCCAATTTGTGTCTGAAAGTTACTTCTTTGCATGATCTACACATCCATGTACAGAGATGCTTATTTTCAAATTGATTACTTCCTTCCTTTTTTTTGAAATATTCCCACATCTCTTTTTCTGTAACAAGATGTAGTAGAAGAAAGCCAAAAACTTTCTTCCCCACAGCATAAAAATGAAACAGATTTATGTGTGCCTAAGTGTAGTCCTCCATAAATTCCTGCCGGAATCGATTTTCAATTATTGGAACACACTTGCAAACCGGTTTAGGACTATTTGGCCTCTCGTCAGTGCTAAGTATTGTCCATCATCAACAGGAAGTCGATGATTCAACATAATTAAATATCCAATTCCTTTCGGATACTCCTTCCGGAGTATCATTCTTCGAACTAGACTGAAGCGACAGACAAACAACATATTTACCATCGTCCCATCTGCTGGTCAACGAGGCAATCAACCACATATCCGAATGGCCCATTTCTTTGTATAGGGAAAAACTTCACATATAGTAAGGGGGCATACTTGAAAACACCAACCTATAGTTTAGGTTTGTTGAGACTGACCTGAATTTACTGTATGTGAAGTTTTATACCTTATACGAGGAATTGGGCGATTCTGATATGCGGTTGGTTACCTCGTTCACAAGCAGATGGAGCAATGACAAAAATGTTATTTTTCGTTCGCTTCAGCAAAGATCAAGAAATGATACTCTGAAAGGAATTCGATTTTCAAATAAGGAAAATCATTGACTTCATGTTGATGATGAACACTACCTCACACTGAAGAGTGGCCAAATAGCCCGAAACCGGTCTGCAAGTGTGCCCGTTCCTATAATTGAATATCGAGTCTGGTCAACATCATATGCAAGAAGCATTGTGTTTAACGCCCTTCGTTGTATTAGCCAGGAAAATGTGGTTTTCTGATAGATAATTTGATTTACAGCCAGTATTCAAATATGCCCCATTACTAAATGTAAAATTCTTCGGTGTTGTTGAATTTTGTATGTGATAGTGTAAACCATTGTGGTTTTTTTAAAAGTTCTACTTCATATACATTTTCAATTCGTTTTGCAGGGTAGCGGAGGCATGTATAAAGACCTCCATAAACTAATGGATACTAGCCAAATCGATAGATTAGTGGAATAAGGGTTCACAAAAAACCATCGCCCAGATTCACGGAAGACCTGCTAAACCACAACTGCTAAACCAACGGTCACGGTGGGTCTACTAACGGGGCATAGCCAACTCAGAAATCAAATGAGCAACATGGGTCTGATATAAGAAACCCAATGCAGGTTCTGTTAGGAAGAGGAATAAACCGCACTGCATATATGCTCTGTGAATGCGAAGCGATATCAAGGTGAGACCGCAAGATGCGGGGAAGGAGAACCAGAGACTGCCAGCTATATGAAATGGTGAGAGTCAAGTCTGTAGATAACCCTGAAGAGTAAGCCTAAAGCAAGGCCCCACCATGAACATACCTTGTAAATACTAACTCCAACCCAAAAAAAATTCAATAAATATATTAGTCAGTCAAGGCTGTAGAGTCTCATCAAAGAGATCAAGCTAGACAATGAGCTCCAACAACCAAGAATCATCACAATAGATCTGAATAGGTCGCAGTAAATCAGGCCAGGAGTCAGCTTCCCGACAAGCTGATCTAATCTTTATATTTCCAAACAGTTCTGGAATATGAGAGGTTAGTTCTGAAAAGTGTCGGTGGCTATTGAGTCAGTGACTGGTGACTCGGTGGTAATTGAATTATTAATGCTATTCGGAGAGCCACCTGATTTTCAAATTAATGTTTGTTTTCCATTACGTTTATTTAAAATCTACGAACAAGCTTGGATATTGACTCTTCAGAAATAAGTCCTATCTAATGACACACCAAAACTGTTCGCATCATTTTCCCTGAAATGTACTGTGGCATACTGACAATTTTCTACATTTCTATGAGCGACATCGATGAAAACAGATACGCACTATTTACATGACATGTTCAACCATTACAGTATAACTATGGAACGAAACATAAATTATGTATTTTGGCGAAGGTGTTGGTGTTATTATAGCGCTTTCGCCCAAATTTGTTTTGGGGACCCCGTTAAATGAAGGCAAGCGGAATATAATAGTGGATATTTTCCGAATGAAGCTATCATTTCAAACATAAACAATATTCCCAGTCACACTTGATACTGACCTCTGAATTGATCTGTAATTAGTTCTGTAATAATTAGTTCAAACAGATCGCTCTCAAGAGCAAATAAATTCTGTCGAAAGTAATCAACAGATTCTTTGAAACCCCAGATGAATAAGATATATTTATTTATTTATTACCCGACTAGGGATACAAACAGAATAACTCCAAAAATATTCTCATTTTACATATGAAAGATAGTGAGTAAACAATATGTAAACACTGATTACATTACACTAATAACGAATAACGACTTGAATGGTCATTCCGGTATCGAAATCATAACATAGAAACGCAGCTTATATGCCTCTAAACTAAAAAAAACTCTCCTCATCAGTCGACCCCAATTTGCTCCCAAACCAAACGATGGTAACTGGATCACAAATTGCACCTGTCTGGCCCAATGAAGCCTGATTCTGCGAAACCCCGCTTCAACTCCGCTCCGAGGGTGAACTCGATTCATTTTCATAGAACAGATTGGGAAAGGTGAGAACGCGAAGTTTACAAAGTTGTACGTGGTTGCATTTTTCATTTACTTCGCTGTGGAAAGTTAGGGGAAAATATAAGCAGACACACACCGCTAAACACTGTTCCATGAACGCGAAGGCTATGATTTCAGTCATTTCATGATATCCATGTGTTTGTAGTGGTTTACTTTTTGTTCGAGAGGGCTATATTACAAGTCTTTTTCTAGGATGTGAGATTTGAGTATTGCATTTTCTGCTTACAAAAATCCTTGAGAATGTTGTTCAATTCACAAATTATATTTTCGGGTGTATCTTTTTAATTGGCACATATATTTAAAATATGTTTGAAAACTCCCTCACAATAATTAGAA
>WOGN01010497.1:0-10381 GCA_015342105.1 Leptinotarsa texana | reverse complement strand
CCTCGATGCCATTGATCTCACAATATAATTTCAGGTTATCCGCGTATATCAAATAGTTGACGTCAATGACCTCAACTATGTCGTTAATGAAGGCGTTGAAGAGAAGTGGACCTAGGTTGCTTCCTTGTGGAACACCCGAGCTAGCTGCTTATTAAACAGACTTAAAGCCATTGAATATAACATAGTGACGCCTGGCAGTGAAGTATGATATAAAAAGGTGAATCAGGGTCGGATAAAAGCCGTACCTGTACAATTTCGATAGCAGTAATCCATGATCAAGTCTGTTAAAACGCCTTAGAGAAGTCCTTATATATGACATCAGTTTGGGATCTCCTATCATTGGTTTCAGAAATATATGAATAACAGCGTAATGAATGTTCTCAAGGTATATTTGAGGTTGCTTTAATTTATTTAACAGTAAAATAGGCTTTATTGATATTTTACAAATACTTTCACTTTGTTTGGACAAAGAGATTCTTCTAAATAAGTGTCTAACAATTTTATTTCCTTAGAGTGACGGATATTATCAATAACGAAAGGCTCATCAGGTAAAGGTTTTTGGTGAACAAATTTGACGATTGCCGATTAAAATAACTTATGTCTCCTACTACGTAATGACATTGATTAATGTAAAATATTGGATTCGTTATTTCTGAAACTAGTATCCAAAGAAGTGAACAAAATGATTTATGATGATACCAAAGTGGAACAGTTTCGCACAGAAGACCTTTTCCCGATTTTTGATGCGAGAAAATTAATTTTCTTCAGATTCAGTTTTTTAACATCAGTTCGTATCGAGAAACAAAAATAATGTTTCATTAGCTCCGTATCAATATCTAGTACTGCACTCAAAGACAGATCGACCGCAGAGTGTTCCCACTACCATCAATCTCTTTATCTGGAACGTCGATCTCTCTATCGGATTTAGAGAAACGCAGGAATAGAGAGACGAATCGAGGTTTGATGCGGCAGGAAACGGGGTTTGTATTACCATAAATGATTGCATAATTTATGGATTGAGACGATGCCGATGGCTCGATACGTCACGAATAAATTATTAACGAAGTCCGAGGAGTTCGTTCGAATGCAGGGTGAGGCTGCAATTTCAGAAATATCTCCGCGATATCGATGTACTGGGTGGTCGGACCAAGTGGTCTATAACGCGTGTTTCTTTTTTTACGGTTAACTCACCAATGTAACCGGAATTCACTCGGACTGTTTTTCTTTCACCGGTTTTTAACCGATTGATTTCATTAAACGATTCCTTTTGTCGTCTGTGTACATCGATAAATTCCATGCCAATGCTTTTAGCTGTCAGAGTCAAAGGTCAAAGTCAAAATATGCTTTACTTTCTGAAGATTAACATCTTACTGACAAAGATTTGTTAAAATAATTCGAAAAATTCAAGTAATGGTCTCGAAAACTATACACTATAAAATAATATACATTGGCAGGTAGTTGTTGAATAAAATTTCAGGTAGTTATTGAACATATGTACAAAAAAAACAAAGAAATAACAGAAACAAAAACAATTAGTATTTACATAGCATAATACATCACTTGCACGAATATAACCAATAAGAGTTTATTTGGAAAGTTTTCAATATTAATTACATAAAACGAATCAGCCACAAGTCGAATCGAAAAGTATCTCAATAGTACTCTGATAAATTATAATAGGCTCTCTCACAAAAAAAATTCTTCAAAACTTCCCTAAAGTTTACGTTATTGCATGAAAATTTCAGATTTGTTGTAGGTGATTGAACATTTTCAACTCATTATAAATTAAAGAGTCTTTAATGAGGGAATATTTTGGAATGGGTAAATTAAAATCGTTTCTTTGTCAAGTGACGTTTGTGTTAATTGAAAATCGATTTTGATGTGTTGCTATGAGACATATAGTTTCAATAATAAAAATAGATATTACACTGAGGATTTTCTTTTCCTTAAACAGTGGTCTGCAAGAATCTCGTGGTTTTGCTTTACATAAAAAACGTACAGCTCTTTTCTGTATAACTAAAATTGATTGCAGTGTTGTCAGGGTACAAGCACCCCAGAAAGGAATTCCATATCGTAAATGAGATTCTATGAGAGAGTGATATATTATTTTGGCAGCAGCAAATCCCGGCTTTATTAGGAAAACTTGACAATTCAGGTATAGGGACATGTATATCATCTTGAAGTATTTTTTACCATCTTTCAATTTATCGAATAATATACAGGGGATTTCATTTGAAAAAATGAACTACTTTTATGTACAATGGAAATAATAGTAATTTTAGCAAGCCTTGTATGATATGGAGTCGATTTCTTGGTGTCATTTGGATATTTCGAGTTTGTCCAAACTATTATCAAAATATTAAAATTTCATGTATTGAGAGTACTGATGTACTTAATTTCAATTAAGGCTATGTTTTGGACCATATTTAGCATAATTTATTTTTTATCTCGGAAACAGATAGAGATAGGTATAGGACATTATCAACATTATTCTCAACAAAGATGTCAATTTGTAAATTGCTGATGGAACATTTGAAGCAAAGTACGAACAAAAATATACATCGATGATTTCAGATAGAAATTTGCGAAAAAATTCCTTATTGAAATTTCAATATCTAAAGGTAATTAAAAAATATTTCATTTCTGTACTATGCATTTCGAATGGAACACAATAAAGAAGATAACAACGATTATACTCAGAAATATTGAATGTTTTCAAAATGATAATATCCGCTCAGAAAATAGTGAATTGTGAAATTGTGAATATTGAATGTCCTGAAACACTGATTGTCCTATCTACTATGGTAGGAGATATAGCAATAGTGGTATTTTCAACTCCAGTAAATAAAATGATGAAATAAAAAATAAATAAATGAAAATACATCTCAATTTTTCAACAGATTACTCTATTTGAAGGACATTACAAAAATGAAAAGAAATATCATGCAATTTGTCAAAGTGAATATCTGAATCAGAGCAACAAACATTGACATTAGTTTTTTGCCTATATTAGGCAAGTACATTGTAGAATGTTTTCGAATTACTACCAGGGGGACATTAAAATTATATTCAGTTAGGATGAGCGACGCATCTATAAAACGATGAACTATTTTATACAGAAATGTGATGTTTTGGGAAATTCTTCTGTAAGCTAGAGAAAGTAAATTGATTGAAAGAGTTTTACCAATTCCTCTCACGGGATAAGTATCATCAATTTTCCACACTAATGTACACAATTCTTATTTTTAACGAAGTGAATAAAAATATAAAATTTTCAACGATAAAATAGTAGTACATTTTCCACGTGGGCTCGACAATAATTGACAACACTATACAGTTACACTCAATTTTATTCCACTATCACACTTTAAATTCAACACAAAACTTCAACTATATAATTCTCAAATGTCTTTCGCGTTATTAGCTCATTTCGTACTGCACATCCAACTAGACTAGTCCTATCTGCCAGTTAGTAGTGCTTATACATATATCCAAATAGAAGTTTACAGCATACGATCGAGACGTGCAAGTAGAGTTAAGCGCGACCGTGGCAGTGTCGCAGTCTATTGACGAAGACCAGCGGCCTCCGGCATTATTTTTTTCTGGGGATTGTTTGCAACAATATTCGTAAATGATTCATAACCATATATTACAAACCCCAAGCTCTTCAAACTATGAGTTATAATGTTATTCATTAGCTCAACAAAGGTCAGCTTACTGTCTAATAAAACTCTTAAATCTTTTGCCTTCTCAGAAACTGATAAAACAGTATTTTTCAACAACTAAGAGTACTGCACTAAGATTAAATCACGACTGAATGAACACACTTTGCATTTTGATATGTTCATGTGGATTTCATCATTAGAAAACTTTCAGAGATTTAAAATTAGTTTATATCATATTAGACAATGGAAGTCCAAACCCATACTAATGAAATGCATTAGAGAACTGAGTTTCAATAATGTTCCGCAATGTTGCAGTATCGTGACAGATATACATATAACGTTTCAGGTCACCTGGAAATAGTGAATTATCGCATTCTGAATTCTCTTTCTAGTCATTAAGGAATATTGTAATGTATGGAGACAAAGAGAGACCCTTATAAAAAAATTATCGACCCACAGTTGTAGGTATGAAAAAATTAGATCGGCAAGTGTGTACCATAAGCCGAGTTGGATTAATTTATCGATAGAATTGAATGAGCAATATGGTCAATAGCTAAAAGAAAATCCGTGTACGTAACATTGACCTGTATTTTATCGTCAACATTATTAAAAATGGTGTGTTTCATGGCAATTAAATCAGATGCAGTTGATCTCCTACTCATGAAACCATGTTGGTGAGGTGAAATAAGAGGTATCACTTGTGACTTTATCTTTTTATAAACATCTAGGAAACCCTTCTCAGAATTGAAATGATTCTTTACTTTTCAATAATATCGCTTTCTTCCGATTTCAGTATCGGACCAATTTCTACCATTTTTCATGTCATACTATGGAAATCTACAATAGAACTGATTCGATTTGAGATAACAATTTTAATTATGTACGAACCCACACTGATACTTCATCCCTACTGCCTAGGGGTGTCCAATGTAGAAGACCGGAAAACTTTTCGCGTGTCTTCAAACTTCCGTGGGCCGGTGGGCCATCAGCATCGTTGCTAAATGATTAGAGCAATGGCTACAATGCTTTACTGCCAAGCAGTTTTGAAAACACTCGGCTTTTGCTTAGTAACGTGCAGGTTGAAAGTGAACTGCCAAAGACGGCTCATGTCAACAGAAAAACTCAACAAATTATCCCTGGTGTTAATTAATTTTTGGCCACAAGTAATGAAGCTGCTATTTCTATTACAATGTAGAGCGCTGCAGGCGACTAGAATTTGTTATTGGCTTGTTGTTATTGGCACCAAATAAACACTGAATGCCGCGACTGTAAGATTAATGTTAGATTTCAGGCAAAATCTACCAGGATTGATCCATTCCAAGGCATTTATGCATACTTCAAAGTATGACGCCAAACAGTGGTTAGACCACAGCAAGAATGACCCACGTTGTCTATCAGACTTACAGTTTACTATCATCTAAATCATCAAAGAAGGAGGCTTCTAACTTAATTTTAATCAAGTTCGAATTGGTGTAAACCCAAATCTACTGATACTGTGAAATCACATTCCGCCATCAGGAGAATATCATGATTAAATGTAAGTAATAATAATTTCGAATATTTCAAGTTTAACAATTATTTTTGCTGTCGAGAACTGCAAAACAGTAAAGTGAACAATTTTGACAGTGAAAGAGTCCTGGAAATCATTCAAATTCTAAACGAATCCTTGCTCATCCCTACTGAAATCAAATCGGCGTGCCTCTGGCGGTGTCCAATGTAGAAGACCGAAGGACTTTTCATGTGTCTCTGGGCTCCCATGGGCCGGCGGGCTGAATCTCGTCAGCACCGTTGCCGGATGATTTCCCAAGTGGGATCGGTGCAATGTCTAGATTTTGAGATGGTCCGACCCCCCATTCCCCATGTTGTACTGTCGATCGCTTAAACATGCCTCAATGCTCCTCCCTGCACATATACGCACTTCCGATCGCGTTGGTTTTGAATGGAATGGAGATTTGAAGTAAATGTGTAAACAGTAAAGGAATGTATATTTAGAGAATGGGAAAAGCGACGTGAACTGAATTTGAAAACTGCAGTCTTTTCATACGGAATGATGTTGATATCACGCGAGTATCTTTAGACAGTGTTATTACAATGGAAACCAATAAACCGCTGATATCAGGATTCCAAATGAAGAGATGAAAAAAAAAATTGTCACGATAGACCGAAATCCATTAAAAATTAACCTTGATAGTTTTGCTTTTAAAATGTTTTTGTTTATTATACTCTATATCAGTCTAAGACAAAGACTGTTATACTAATTCTCTAACTCAAACGTTGCCCTAACATTATGTACCCCACTTCCACTTTCAGTCATTTTCAATTATTCATTCAGTCATTCTCAAGTCAGATTGGAAAAAACTTCCTAGGAAAGTTTTCCCATAATTTTTTTACTATTTCGCGTAAATCGCGAAGTTTGGCAATTCGTTTTTCATTTCGGATTCTTGCATCTGTTCATTGTATTGATGAGTTTCATTTGATTCATATATTTAATCGAGTTGTCTTAGTAGAGTAAGGTCAATGTCATAATCATAATATCTGACCTATGCAGAGTTTCAATATTTAGTAACAGTCAAATTTGAATATTTGATTCCATTGGTTCAATCTAATTACAATGACAGTTATTGAAATTGTGGGAATGATGTATAACTAGGCATTTCATTCGAAAATAATGACACCTAGAAGATGTTAATTTCATTGCTGTCAGTTCCATCGCTGTTAGGAAGAAGTATTTCATCGGTGTAAAACTCTGTTTTGCTGGCGTAACTTTAAAATGTTTTGGTTGGTTTCTGGGTTTTGCCATGGTCTTTTTTTATTAAAATTTTGGAACAAGTTTCAGTTGATACGTCAAAAAGAGTACTTCCACCACGCCACTGAAAATGACCGTCGCAGTTGCAATTGAAACGTTTGGAGATTGCAACCAAAGAAGATCACGGCAAAACTCGGAGACCAATCAAAACATTGACGCCAGCCGTGAAAGCCTAAATTCTTATAATTTTTGAATGTTTCATCATTTTATTGATTTGAAGGAAATAATCGAGAAAAACTTTCACTTTCCACCCATTTTATTTAGTTACTAAAGTATAAAATGGCACATTTCATATTTATTTTCGTTTATGTTTAAAGAATGAGCTTTTGTTCCTTCTTCGCACCATCTGAATAACTGTGGAGTTCATTTCTCTAGCTCGTGTTATATCCTGAAATAGTCCACCCGTACTTCCGTTACTCATTTCAAAATTAGACTCTCCAACTCCACGTTTACCGCGGCCAGAGAGCGAAAAGAGTTTATGAAGCCCTCGACGGGTTTCCTTCAGAAGCCCATCGTAAAGATCCGGAGAAAAGAGATTTCCTCTTCAACGAGACGCGTATAATGTGGGGAATAATCGTAACCCCAAACTCTGTCTCCTTCACCCTAATTCTGTTTCAGATACGGAGTGGACAAATGCGTAACATTGAGTGTGTAAATGTGTATCTTTCAGTCAGTGTTACAGAAGAAGTGCTCTATTATACATAGAGCAAGCATACAATTCTCGAGAACGCAAAAAAATTAAAATATCTATGTGGTACGTAGGTAATAGAATATAATATTTTACTGTCATTAAGACACCATAATGCATGTTTGATCAAAACTTCATTTCAAACTGCAAAGAGTGGAGAATAAACAGACACCCTGAGAACATGCTCGAGAGGAACACCGCGTATACAGTCGGGTCAGGAACCGAACATGGAACAGGAACTGGAAATAATTGTGCGAGCAGAAATCCCCATTTCAGTTACCAACTGGGTCAGTTCACATCAGACTTCCAGACTGAATTGTATACAATCATGCAATGCGCATGGGACAATTAGCGTATTAGTATTGGACACTTACGAACCCAAAACACCGATCATCAACTTCATATATAGGCCCTGATACAGCTGTAGTGGTACCAGCGTCTCGTCATATTTTATGCAAATGTGAGGCACTCGATCACAGTAAGCAACCAATTTATGGATGACCTAAATATGTCCAGAATATGTCAAACTAGAACAGGGCACAAGATTGTTGGAATGGGTATCGATAAAACGGAATCCGTGAGGTTACAGCATTTTCCTTGACCTTGGGAGAAATGGACAGTTTATAAAACCAAATCATGTGTTTCACTATACAATAGCTTCCTCAGGTGGGTTCAAACCAACCAACTTTACTAGAGTTTAGGTATTAACTAATTGAAAATTTTAATATTAGAGAAGACATTTTTTGAACATGTAATAAACCAATATCCACATCAAAAAACGCATCTGATCGGAAGGAAACAAATCAATTTCGTTTGATCATTCAGTAAATTTTTAAAATCCCTAAATGTATTAATTTCCATGCATTCCAAAAATTTGAATTTCAAATTTTTCTCTTCCAAATGTTATAATGTTATACGTCATAGTCGTGATGTTTTGAAAATGTGGAATTGATCTTCACAGTCAAGTAACAACTAAAATGTTCTTTTCTTCTTCAGAAAAAGGTTCTACCGATTTCTCCCAATCTTGGTCAGAAAACACAAGTCAACTTATACATTCTCGAACAAAAATATTGCATATTTTATTTCAAGATTTTTTTCATGTTAATTTCTTTTCCCCTAACACGTTATTTATTTTTATTGGTCCTGACGAAAGACAGTTGAAAGGGTAAGGGAAAAAATTTCCAACCTGAAGAAAGTGAAGATGACAAACAAGCTAAATAAGTAAAATAATGGTACAAATTACCACCTTCGAATAGTGTGCCTTTGCCACTATTAATGTCTATTGTTTTGTTTATTGTTGTCAGAATGACATTTCGAATACTTTTTGTCTTCATTCTGTAGTTTTCTTGCCGCAATAGCGCAAAGGAGTATGTGTTAAAATTTTTACTTTAGTCAATATGGGATGCAGACAAGAAGATATTGCGCGGAGATTGTATATCCATCAATCTACTTTCTCTTATTCTGAAGCGATACAATGAGACTGGGGAGTACAAAAGGCGGCCTGGTCTAGGACGTAAGAGATGTACAACGCCAAGAGATGACCTATATTAGAAAATTCAATCTTTGTGAAATCGCACGCTTACAGGTCCGCATCTCAGAAAAGATTTACTGATCACAAGACAAGTTAACATAAGTGTCAAAACTCAAAGAAATGGGTTTAAATCCAAAACGCCCTGGCACAGACAAATCTAGACGGTTACAATGAACATCAGATGAAATGAACATCAGATGTAAGAAAAATACAGTTATGGAAACCATATGGACGTAGTTGAGTATACAGAAGATCTGGAGAAGGTTTAGCAAAATGTAATCTTGTACATAACGTTAGCGTTGGTGGTGGTTCCATTATGTTGTGGAGTGGCATTATTTGGAACAGTCACATCGAGCTTATGGAGATGAATGTAAGAATGAATGCTGACTGGTACATACGCAACATCTTTGAAGAGCATGTTTTATCTTACGGCGACTTCATTGGTTACGACAATTTCGTGCTAATGCATGATAATGATTGTGAACATGCTGCAAAACTATCACCCAGTATCTTGAAATTGTTGGACTTGAGACAGTGGGGTGGCCACCAAACAGTCCTGACGTGAATCCCATATTTGTGAGATCCTGAAAAGACAAATACGTGCACGAAATGCAGCTGCTAACTCAATTGCAGAATTAAGAATTGCTGCATAGGAAAAATGGAATCGAATTCCACAAGAAACCATGAAACACCTTTTGTGGAGTATGCTCAGGAGGATGCAGGCTATTATTAGAGCTAAGTAGGAAACAGGCAACATAATAACAGAATAACAGAATGTTATTATGTTTTTGTTACTTGTTATGATTAAATATTATTACCAAAACAAGTCTATTCCATTACTTATTCTACAAGTGCGGTATGAAGTTTCAATGTTTGGATTATAAGCAATCAATATACGTTGAGAACTTCAGCATATACCATATAGTAATGAAAACAGCATAAAGGTTCATATTTTTGTCTGTGAGAGTATATCCCTGATCTCAAATTATTACTTTTTCTGAAAGCCAAGTCAAAGTCTTTCTTACCTAACTTAACCTAAACGCCAGTCAAGAGACAGCATTTTTGTCTAGTTAGGTAGAAGTATTTTCAATAGAAAAAAATACTGTAACGATGTCGCAGCCTCAATATTTGTAAGACATGGCTCTGATAATAAAGAGAGCCATATTTTCTGTGTGAATTATTTTCAATAATAAAGACGTTAAGGGACCGTCGTTTTACAAGCATATACTCTTATGATATTCAAAGCGTGTCGCTAAAAGAGCTAAAGGTTATCCCAAAGATCGAATCTTGGGATAACCTTGAGGAGAAATAACAGCACGAAAGCATATCGCATAATGCAGACTATTTTAAAGGCCACAACAAAATAGATAAATAAATTGATATTTTTTACAAAAAAAAAGTAATCGTTATTTTCTGAACACACCTTATAAATATCGCTGGCAAGATCCGATATTACATCACTAGAAAAAAAGATAACATATCTAATCGAAAAATGATTTTCATTGAGGGGTTCCATTACAAAATTTCTTTTGTTCATCAAAGTCACCACCTTTGTGAAGAAAACAGTAAACTATACGTTTACTACTAGTGGAGTAATTTCGAGACCCTATCGTTTCGTTTTTTTTTTTGGCGTAGAACCAGATCAGACATGGCAGGTTTTGTTAAGCATGTCATAAGGAATACGAAATCGT
>WOGN01010496.1:0-10381 GCA_015342105.1 Leptinotarsa texana | reverse complement strand
ATTTGTAACATCATATTTATGTGAGTTAAGTTTCTCGTCTATGACTGCCATTAAAACAAAAGTGAGAAATCGTCTCGTACTTGAAAACGATATAATTTTGTGTGTCTCAAATACACAGCCTAGATTTGAAAGACTAGTTTCAAAAAAACAGGCGCATGGGTCTCATTAACATTGTAATATTTGATACATATTTGTAATACATCATTGCGACCCCCAGGGGGTCGCGACCCACACTTTGGGAAACACTGTTCTAGTGGATAGAGTGCAGTAGCATTTATACCGTCCCAAAATCTACCGTATTGTAGAAGATATTCTACAAATGCGTGGTATAATATTATCAATTTGTAAGGGTTATTATATTTAGTATGTTATATTCAGTAAAGTATATGTTAGAGTATAAAATAGTTACAATTTAGAAGTAACTTTTAGTTTACTCTTGAGGAAGCTATTGTCTAGCGAAACACGTGTCGCGTTTTTTATAAAACGCTTTATAGTGAAAATCATAAAATAAACTGTATTAATTAGTTTTACTATTATATGTGCAAATAATGTACAAGACGAGAAAGAAGATTAACTTACTTGAATCTCAACCAATTTACCCATACCATATTCACTCTCATTTCATTTTGTAAGTGTACTTCCATGTATTTACTTTTGGGTAAATAAGTAAACTAAACTTCTCGATGTTATCGAATTCTCAACTATAACATTATTTTTTCGAAAATGTATGCATAGATATATAATCAAAACTGAAAATGAAGATATATCCTGTAAGAATAAATGAAGAAGTGATTCATTATTGTGAAATGATTTTATAAGCATTTGCAAAACGTATTTAAACATTTTTAGCTGAAAATGTTTATAAATGATGTGGTTCTTATGCATATAAAGGTGATATAATAAGCAGAACATCAGAATATTGTTAAGAAATATCTAACGTCGCCGCTGACCCAATTCCACAAAGGGAGCAGGTAGAGGATCACGTCCCACGCACGTGTAGGCGATTAACTGGAAATTTATAGCAAGCGAATTTTCGATGATTTTCTTGGAGTTTTGAAATAAATCGATGGGACTATATAAACAGCTAATTCCTTCGACAAAGATTATTATTAGTCAGAGAGTAGTAAGATTAGCAAGCGAGTATTCTAAGTGAATTGTAATCAGTGCAGTACCTAGTTGTGTAGTAAGTGAATAAATGTTGTCTAAGTATTATTAGTGTTGTTGTTTTAAAAACGAACCCCGAGTAAATATCGTAACAATAGGTTAACATAGGAATTTGACGTAATGAGAATCCGTTTACGAAGAAGTGAATCTGAGAAGACCTAAATCTATCGAATTGTCGCTATACTATTCCCTAGTCAGGTGCAAAAGTATTGGAAAAAATGCATCCATGCTTGTCTTTCCTCACGACTGATTGAAGATGTCTAACTATATCTTTTCACACGCCTTTGTATTGTTTAATGAAACTGAATTTATTCTTGCTAACGACTCGCATTAATTTTACTTAGTAAAAATGCACACCTTTCAGTTTCGTTTTGCCAATTACGCTCAATCATTTCACGACATGACTAATGGTTTTATCCATTTCAGAAATTGAAATTTAATGTGTATAAAATAATTGTGTATATTATTACTTGATTTCAGAGTTCTTCACTGTGTTTCACTTGTATAATTGAAGTTATTATAGGAAACCCAGCAGCCCTATCAACAATTTTTTTTATAATGTTCGAGAAGATAATTCAAACTCAAAACCAACGTTGACTTTTTCAAAATCGAGAAAAGTTCAATAATTTTCATAATTTATCATATAGCACAGCCAGGTAACTACTTTTTTTTCGGCAGAGCATACTGTGTGGGTAGATAAACATTTCAAGATTTTATTGTTTTATTGTCTGGATTTTATTCTCTTCGTTCGCTTCTTCCTGCTGTAAAAGCCTCATGATTCCTTATCACTCCTTTGAATTTTAAATATGATATTCTAGGCGATCTATGCATTGTATTGAACACTTCATCGATTTCCATCGAAGGGTATTTTTCTGTTCAATAGTCTTTCAATAAAAATGTTTTGTTCTGTACTCGAAATTTGAGAAAATTGATTTTTGAACCCCTAAATAGTTGATCGCATGAAATATTATTGGTTTACAGACACAACCCTTTACAACCATCGCAGTTACAGATAGGTGATGATGAAGCCCTATCGAAATCCTTTTTCAATTTTTCTGAGCCGACTGTTTTCTTCTTTCATGCTTTCTTCGAGTCATCTCAGGCCACTCCAGCATCTATAATCAAAACTGGTAAGTGATGTAATGAAATTATTTTTGTGAAATAATTAAATTCGAATCACTGTTCATTGAAACATTAAGAGAACTTTTGTAAAAATCAAAGGAACTTGTTCGATCACTCTATTAGGTGGGCCGAAATGTTCATAGGCTAAAACACAGATGGTGCTACTAGTTATACATTCATATGAGTTTCAGTCAACCCTAACTTTCAAAAGACACGTGTTGAAATTTTACAGCTGTCGGACTATTAGGTTGTGAGATAGTTGATTAATTTAATGAGATCCCATTCTGCTCTTTAGCACCGACATTTCAAAGAGTTCCTTTCTGAATGTGATTCTGCGTTTTCTGACTTACTACAACACAAAAATGTTCATTGGCCAAGTAAAGGTCAAATTATTGAACGTTACTGGCTAATAAAGGGACAAGAATCCTCCTTCTTGCGAAACTTGGATACTCAGGGAACCAGAGAGCACTTTAAATCTATAAAAAACGAGCGCGATATGCTGATTGTGGCTTTTCTGAAAGATATAAATATTTGAATGCCTCAATACAGAGTTACAAGGAAATGGAAAATTAATGTGATCTGATGCAAAGCGTGTCTGCTTTCCGTCGTAAGCTGGATATCTTTGAAATAGATATCGTTAAACAAGACTTTGTAGAGATAGGCAAGTTATCTCCGTTTCTTAAATCTCCATTTGAAATTGATGCAGCGGCAAAATGGACAGATGTGACTTTCAAGTTGTTTAATATGTCAAAGCCACCACTCCAAATGGAGATAATTGATTTGCAAGAAGATGTGTCTTTGCAAATGTATAGAATGGTATCCACTGAAAAATTTTGGACTAAACATGTCCCGGGAAAATAGGACAATTGTAAAACACTAGCTATCAATTTGGCCACAATATTTGGCTCGACATTCATATGCGAAACATCTTCCTCTTTCAATAGATTTTTTGAAAAACAAATATCGTTCGAAATTAACAGACGCTCACCTAGAAGACACACTTCAAATTTGCTGTTTCTCTCGAGAACCAAACTATAAAACTGACGCAAGACCTCGGTGTAGTTTCTAATGTTAATAAAAGGTCTTGTTTTCCTTTTATGATTGAGAGTGTGATTTGAAACCAAAATAATATGTAGCACTTTATTATTAATATTTGCTTTTTTTCTGGACCCCGTTAAAATTTTCCCACAGTATCCGGACCCCACCTTAAACTACTTGCAACCCCTGGACGTTTTTCCAAATGGATTTCATCTCCAGTGATTCAAATCCAATATGAATCACTACTTTTTTGCACAGGCACTGCTTTTAGAGCGCCTTAAGGCCACTCCTGTAGTGCTTGTGTTTTCACCTTAAAAAAATTCAAGCGTAGGTATATTTTTGTGAAACCCCTTGTTCTATAAAAACGTTTCCACGAATAATTTCAATGCATTGAATTGTGAAAGTTTTCAACTACATATTAAATGGTTGCAATTGCAACATTCAACTTTTCATTCGATCGTTGTTGAACTGAAGAACATGAAAAATATTTTACGCGAAGGGAATTAAAATTCAATCTGAAATAAAAAATTTGAAACAATGAAAGTTCATTACATTTTATGATACAGTTAATTCGAACGAAACAAGTCATGAATATTTCATTTCAAATTTTGTAACAGCGTATAATGGGGAATGTTCCTCAATTTAGGTTATTACAGCATATGCAAGTTCAGTTTATTTCATGAGTTTTTCAAGTATTCAAATTGATGTTTCAAATGTTGGGATTTAATTTTTTAAGGGATTTCACAACAGCGCCTATATCAAGTTGAAATAATTTATACATACCTAAATATTCCACTTTGAAAAAGGAAAATTATCTTCATAAATCAACAAATAAGGCAAAATATAAATTATAGTTCAGTACCACCTCCACAAGCCACATAAACAACAGTTGTTTTGTTGTTTATTTATATAGAGGAAGAAAGGTTAGGTGCACCAAATGTCATGTGTCACAAAATATCTCAAAACTCAGAACATAAGTAAACAGAACAGCACGCCTCTGAAATGTCATCTTTGTTTGTCTCATACAGGTAACAGATTTATTGTCCTTTATTAGCTATAACCGATGTTGCCAAATAGTGAAATAGAAACGAATCCCTTTATATGTTGAATGCATTATTCCATTCTTCTTTTTTAAGTATTTAAATAATGTTTTAAAGAAAAAATTTGAAATGATAAGTTTTAAATGCGTTGTTTCAGAGCTCTTTCATAAAAACTACTTGATTTTCGTCAGGAGGAACATTCCCCATTCATTAATTTATTTTTATAATAATAATAATTGTACAAGATTCATAATGAAACAGTGGAACTCTTGATTAATCGAAAGCAGAAGGTTGTCATTTGGGAATATAACTCTCCTAATGATCGTTTGACAAAGGTACGGCAACTGAACATAAATATACAAGTGTTTCAATAAAAATATGACGTCATTTATAAATCAGAAATGAAAGTTTGATCGGAAATTTCGTTTGATTTTCGTTTCTAGGGATTTTGAGTTCAATGTAAAATAGCGAATAGCTGAGGATAGCTGACATTTTTCAATATCATATCGAACGGAAACAATTATTCGAAAGATTTTTGATATATTACCATTATATTTTTTTGGAATTGATTCATTGGTTCATCAAGAAACTCGATGTGAATATTGTATTTGAGAAAAGACTCAACATTTGTTTTCGTTTCTTTGACGACAAACAAAAATAATCGTATATCAAGTTGAGTTAGGTTAGGTCAAAAGTGAGTGGGTCTATTCGACCCTCCACTGCAATCCGCAAGGGTTCATTGTGGCTCACATCATTCCACACTCGACCAAATAAAATCAGCCTATTAACTAAGCTGATTAGTTTATACGATGAGTGATCTTTCGGATCAGATAGTGAAATTTCCATACAAAGGCGACACACACTGTCTTCCGACAGTCCGAGTCTCTGCATATGATGATTCAGACGACAGTGGCCTGTGGGAAGGCATGTTAGACATCATAGTTCATCCCTTGGAACGCCTTGGAACGGGCCAATCCTGGAAGATTCTGCCAGAAGTCCATGAATCTTCCTGCCATCCAAGTGTTGTTCAATTTTTGTTTGACAAAGCCTAAACCGATGCCAATGACAGGTTTTGGTCCTATCAAGCTGCTTGTAGCATCCTCCTTTGCAAGGGAGTCAGCAGCCTCATTACCTTCCAAGCCAGTATGGCCAAGAATCCAGACCAGACACAATTTGTTGAGTGTTCCTATTGGAGAGAGTCCTTTTTGGCAATTTGCTACCAGTTTAGATGTTGCTTGGTAGGAACCAAGAGCTTTCAACTCCGCTTGACTGTCCGAAAATATTTTCATTGACTTATGTATGAGGTTGGAGTCTACCAATCTCTCTGCGTCCAACTCCACAGCATAGATTCCCGATCAAAATACAGTCGCATAGGTCCTTAGGCAGGTTGATATATCTGTCCTGGGTCTGCAACTGAAAACCACCTGAACCAGAACCTGGTGCAGGTGTTTTCAGTAGCAGTTGGCGTGAACCAACAACTATCTGTTCTCAATAATAATAGTTAGCATTGGGAAACTGTTTAAACGTCATAACATTGGCGAAGGACAAAAGAGAGCCTTTGAGATCTACCGGTGTTTTCAGGGTTCCCTGTTCATGTGACTCAGTTTACATCGGAAGTACCAAATGCGGCATCAACACCAGGATACAAGAACACAAGTGTAGCTACCAGCTCATGCAACCAGAGCGACCCGTTATTGCAGAACGTCATATCAGAAACATACCAAGTGATAATATACGTAGAAACTTCTGTTCTGCCTGAATTAAGGCCAACGATATCTGGAAGAATTCCAACAGAAAACAGGAAGTTTCACAGGTCAACGGAATGTTTAGCCAGTACTCAAAAAATCCAGGAATATACTAGAATACAACTACGATCATTACACTACCAGCATTTCCATCCAGCAACAAGGAACGAATAAGAATAAGTCAGTAATAGAGCGTTCAACATATTTTCAAGTTATGAATTCTTGTGATAACTGAAACAGTTGTGAAGTTGTGTGAAAGCTATTTTCAGGGTTTTTTTTTCATCTGCGGGATTTTATGCTCGACGCTTCGTCCACTACTGCAGTTGTAACGTTATAGATTTACTCATCTGTAATTGGCCTCGAAGATAGTGAGGTTAGAATCTGGTCAACTGTAAAGGTTCGAAGAGTAAGATGGATAATTTTGACTACTTAATAGTCATAGAAAATTGTCATCAAATATTTTGAATCAACTTTTCATAATATAGTCAAACACAAGCATTTTGTTAGTTCCGTGACTGAATTATCGATTGTCATTTGTACATGTAATTTGTATTGTCTTCTCCTATTCGTATTTCATTATGTAGGTATAAACTTAGTATCATAATTAATAAGATATCTGAAATATAATCAGGTCCAGACCTTTCTCGAACTATTTTCGAATGATTCTGAAATCGAACCCATTCATGAATACAATCCATAAGTAGTAAATTCGATACGTTTCATTTTCTAAAGCTACCAAGTCATTAAATTATCATCACAATTTTCAGCGTACCTCCAAAGAGGGGACCACAACATTATTTTGTTGAATGCTCCTCGTCTGGAAGCAGGTCCTTGGTATTACACCGCTTCTAGAAATACGATGGTTGTTGGACAGTACGCAGCCAGATTCATCGACTATTTGGTGTCTAGAGGCCTCTATTTACCAAGCCTACATCTAACGGGATTGAGTCTAGGTGCCCAAATGGCTGGAGTGTGTGGACAGAGTGTCAAAAGTGGGAGGATACAAAGGATTACAGGTAATCAAGAAATTAGGCATGTCCTTGAAAATACCCTATGATTATGGAATCACTTTCTATAGTTTTTTGTGAGTTCTCTTAATGAATTTTATTTGTTTATTGCTCAGAGAAAAATGTATTTTCTTCAATTCTGCATAACCTTGAACATGCTCGGTAGGTATGCAGACGTGTCAAAAACCGACCAAGGGACGAGAGCGGCAATGAACTGGGCGAAATGAAATATTCTTTTCAGTAATCTGCTTGATCAGTATACATCAGTTTTCCAGCTACACAATTTTGCAACTCGCAAAAAACATTCATTCGGAGCCTCAACCAGATGAGCGGCCCAATATTTTTGCAGACAGCCAGGCTACTGCACTCCATATATAGGCCCTGAAATAGCTGTGGGTATATGGTAGCTGTGGTTATGGAACGTGATTGGGAAATGGGTCTGTTAAAAACTTGAAGTGTACTGGAAAAACACACCTGGGAACGAACATGGAAAAACCTTCATGAAGGGAGCGTCTCGGAAGAGAAAAAAAACATTTCAACAAAGTAGGTAATAGCTCAGAACAATCACTGTTAGTGGAGAAAACATCTGAACAAAATAAGGCTGTACAACAGAGACTGTAGTTGCAGGCAATGCAACAAAGGGACAGGGAGTCAAATTCCCATATTTCATGCAGAAGTGAGGCATTGAATCACAAGAGGCAAACAATTCATGAACAACCAAATTACGTCTGGAAGAATAGAGCATACTTCCAGCAAGAGTCTTGTACATACTGGGAAACAAGCAAAGGTGGTCATGGGAGAGAACGTTGCAGTGTTTTTCGGAGAAATGAATAAGTCTATCTTTTCGTTCAATTCATTTATTGATAATATTGGTCCCATTCTGGTCCCTCCAATGAAGAAGTAGTTGTCAAGCCATCAAAGATTCTTCAAGATACCCAGTTGCTTGGGATCTCATTATTGATAACTCCTAGGGATATTTCAAGTTGGCCTATGGCTTCTCCTAATCAACAGCGACACCATTTTCTTCTTCCTTAGTGGATATTATAAACCACGATTTCTACTCTAGGACAATGGGTGATCACTGCGTAGAAATTACTGCCAAAAAAGTGGACGTTTCAAAGAAG
The DNA here is from genome assembly GCA_015342105.1 of Leptinotarsa texana. Taxonomy (NCBI): domain Eukaryota; kingdom Metazoa; phylum Arthropoda; class Insecta; order Coleoptera; family Chrysomelidae; genus Leptinotarsa; species Leptinotarsa texana. The sequence goes on along the minus strand of WOGN01010496.1, from coordinate 2,141 downwards.
AACTCGCCGTTGGTTAACAATTTTCTCAAATTCATTTATATTCGATGTGATTGTTGAACTTTCGATTATCTCTGAGCTGGAATTTCCATTGAGTTTCCATATGAGAAAGCAGTTATATTGAAGACCCTTAATGTTGAAAATGATTCCGAGTGCTATCTGAAATACGAGGTCCTTTTAACGGACCTCGTAACGGAACTAAGGTGAACTTTAATTTTTCGAAAAAAATATTTTTGAGCCGACCTCGTATATATTCATTATATTTTGATTTAGTGTTTATGATTATATTCGGATCGGAAATATATAAATCATATTCTAATTTGTTTCCACATAATTGTTTGATGTGCGTTTGAGATGAAAACGTTATCTTTCTTTTTTTAGTCTAAACTCAAAAACCAATTCTCATTTGATCTAATCTACCTACTTTTCTGTATAATGAAGGTGTATTTTGGGCATGAGCTGGATGCGAAGGAAGTATATTTCACAAGCTAAACAAATGAACGAAATTATCTATTAATCTGCATTATTCATTAGAACGCTAATTAACCAATAGGTAGACCTTTGACCGACACGAATAATGTAGTAGTTCCTGACTCCGGGCAACCAGTCTGATTCGAAAGTATGTTCACTTTCTCTAAAAAACCGTGCTGAATTCGTTCTTGAGCCTAGGTAGGATATGGTCAGGAAATACTGCAAATAGTTGGAATTTGAATTCACGTCGGTTTTATGATAAATCGATATCATTCTCGATTGATATGAAACATACACACGTGATCCGAATGAGAAATGTGTTTGGGTGAAACTTCGATGTGTGATTTTCACTGAACTGACGAAACTCTACCAAATTAGTGCTCAATATAAAAATGAGTCATACGTATCTAATTACTGATAATATCACCGGAGTTGAAAATAAATAAAATAACTATCTCCAAGTTATCAAATAGACATATTAATTACCAATTTCTAGATTCAATAGGGAGAAATTACTAATTACCAATTTCTAATTACCAATTTCTAGATTCAATAGGGAGAAAGAATTCAATTATATTTGGTCATTCAGTAAACTTTAGGACTTATTAAATCTGATAATTTTCAATTTCGAATGTGATACGTTATAATTGCAGTTGAACTCGTGCCCCTCTGCCAAAAGATATTTTGCAACTGTGAAAACGGTTTTCTCAATCAAGAAACTGAAACTATGGTCTTTCATTCTGTGAAAAAAGATTTTCCCGTTTGCCCAATATATATTTTCAGGCAAGAAAGTTACATACTTCTGATCTGTTCGACACTGAAGTTCCATCTATTTTATTTTTAATGGATTTGCTAAAATCGTTATTTTTTCTATATCACATCCAAGCCTTTCTTTTTCAAACGAGTGATGTTTTTGGTACATTTACCAAAGTGTCTTAATGTCCTGAGGCTTGTTATCGTTTTTCAAGTAGTATAGTCATGGTAAACAGCTTGTTTTCATCTTTTCTTGCAGCATTTTGTTGCATGAATAAAACTTTTCATTCAATTGAAAATAAGATTTAGATGAACAAATAGTAGGTAGATCTAAAATTTTCTGGTTCACTTCAGGAATAACATGGTATCTATCTGAGAGACGCTCAACCAGCATTGTTTCAATTGTCGAAATTCTAAGAAGTAAATTTTGTATATCAAGCAATATCAATTTGGTATTATCAGAAAGAGTTATGTTTTCAATGTTATTCACTCATTGGTATTATCATGCTGATAGCTGTACTGTTAAAATTTTGATTCTCGTGATTTGAAATAATGAAACACATGGTTGGGGAATTGGAACTTTTCGTTGATTCTTGGTTCGCTTCATTTATTAGAACTTGGTGTATGTTAAAAGTGGCAGATTGTATTTAATGCATTCCTAACTACATTTGAAATTAAATCGATTTGAAAAAGTCTGACATCTATCAAATGAACACCATTGAGCATTTGCTCAATCGAAAAGATTGACTTCCATGAACATCTCCAGTTTTGTCTGGACATTCCTGACATATATACATATATACATTCCATATATATACAATATTAATTATATACAGAGTGACCCATTTGAAAGCGGGCCACCTCTCTAAAACTGTTATTTATTATCCGATTCAGAAGTTTTTTTTTTCAATAGATAGAGC
>WOGN01010495.1:0-10381 GCA_015342105.1 Leptinotarsa texana | reverse complement strand
ATGGTGCCGTTTTGATTTTATATTTATAAAGGATACTTTTTGAAATGTAGAGAATAAACATGCCTGAGGAAACTTATTGTATAGTGAAACACGTGATGTATTTTTTGAACATTCAGTGGAAATCTCTCTAAGTAGCCAACTGACACTAACGCCTTACTTAGATGCGTTATCACGAATTTTCATCAAACTTATTATTACTGATGAAAAAATAACTATTGCTCCGTTTCTTCTTCCCACTTACAATTGCTTTCCGATTATATGTCTTTCTTTTCTGCTCGCCATTTTCAATCCTAGACAGCAGTTCTAAAACTAAACTTCATTTCAGGTGGCGGGACCCAACGGCCAAATCTTCGTCACCCGTAAAGCCGAGTACCTGGGTCAGGTACTAGCCTCTCTGGCAGTTTCACTCGGACCCTTGGCAGCAGGTCTTGGCAAGGGCTACAGCTCTCCAGCGATAGCATCACTCCAACAACGAGACGCCGACGCTTTTCCAGTAACAGGTCAGCAAGCCTCCTGGTTAGCCTCCTTGTCACTCCTAGGCGCTCTCTTTGGTGCACCTTTCGGAGGAGTAGCAGTCCGCTGGGGTAGAAGAAGAACTTTATTCCTAGCAGGAGCTCCTTTGTCCCTGTGCTGGATCGTCACAGTGTTCGCAGTGAGCGTGGAGATAATGTGCTTCGCAGCTTTCTTCAGCGGGTTCCTGGTGGCGGTTATTCAACTCAGCGCTCAGGTTTACGTAAGTGAAATAGCAGCGCCATCTGTCCGTGGAGGTTTGAGTGCGCTGCTGAAAGTTGCAGGACACTTAGGTGTGCTCGTGTCATTCATCGCCGGGGCTTTTCTAGACTGGCGTCAACTAGCGGGGTTGATATCTCTGGCCCCTGCAACTATGTGCGTAGTACTATGGAATGTTCCCGAGAGCCCTGGTTGGTTGGTCCTGCGTGGGCGAGATGAGGAAGCTGAGAAGGCTCTTCGGTGGTTGAGGGGCAATACTGCCGACTTACAGCTGGAGTTGGCCATCCTACAAGCCCACGTCCTCACGGGTCCCGTTCGCAAGAACCACAAGTTCCTCTTGCAGACTCTGCGCACTCCTGCGCTCATAGCTTGCGGGCTGATGTTTTTTCAACGCTTTTCCGGTGCCAACGCCTTCTACTTTTATGTCGTCAGTGTTTTCAAGGAGACCTTCGGCAGTACGAACCCCCACAGCGCTGCAGTGGCTGTGGCTGTTGTCCAGCTGCTCTCTTCACTGCTTTCAGGTTTGCTCGTGGACTCCGCGGGTAGGTTGCCCCTTTTGGTAGCTTCTAGCGTTCTTATGACTATGGCCTTGGCTTCTTTTGGGTCTTTCGCTTACTACGAAGAAGCAAACCCCAAGACGGTTCCCAATTTGGATTGGATCCCACTACTTTGCGTGCTGGTGTTTACCATAGCCTTTTCTTTAGGTATAAGCCCGATCAGCTGGCTACTTGTCAGTGAGCTTTTCTCACTGGAGCACAGAGGCATCGGTACTGCGCTGGCAACCGGATTCAGTTACTTGTGCGCTTTCATTGGGGTAAAAACCTTCGTCGACTTCAAGGAATGGTTGGGATTGTATGGAGCCTTCTGGTTATACGCTTTTATCTCGGTTTGTGGGCTGTGTTTTATTGTCTGCTGTGTTCCAGAGACCAAGGGTCGGGATTTGACGGAGATTGACACGGGTAGGTGATCCAACGCTATACGGCAGATGCACAAGGTTTCGGTTAGCGTTGTGGAGAGGTATTGCTAACAAAGGTCTGCTAATTTGGTTCGGTACTATGACATGCGTTTGACGGATTTAAATGGAAACTTTAGAAGGCTAGAAATGGTTTTAGGTATCTGTACTGATGTGCTGCTTCATGTATGTTCTAGATTTCCGTAACGAGGTTGATTTAGGTGGGTATTTGTATCGAAGATTCGATTTAGTGGCAAACTTAGCGGATGCTTCGTTGCTTCTGCTGCTCTGTGCATATTTCTTGTTTCTCTGCTTCTTCTAGGCTTACAAAAGCGTTTTAAGAATAGAAAAATTAGTTGGAATAATGTAACTTGCTGAAGTTGATGTGCTCTCACAGTTCTCCCAATGTTTCCTGCTTCCAGGAAGACGTAACTGCTGAAATTTCAGTTGTGAGAAGTCATTCAATTTCAGAAGGTGATATTTTTTCACTTATCAATGCCCAAGATAAATACAGTGTGTTCAAGTTTGTTCAACCACCCCACACGGTAAGAAAATTTCGGAATCATAAATTTAAATACGATAATCCACTTTCGGTGTCAATTTGCTTAAGAGTGAAAGACCCGGTTTTGCCGGGTATGCCTACAGACACGTACGCTTTATCAAAATGTGTAATGACAGATAAGTTCAAAGAATTTCTGCTCATTCCATTATATTCAGAAAAGGGCATTGAAGGTTTGGTTGAAGAGATTTTCGGAGAAAATAGAATACGTTTCCGAATATTATAGTGTGAAATGTCTTATTTGAAGAACTTATATTCAACTTCTGCACAGGATAATGCTTACTGAAAGTTCAAATATGTCTAGTCCGAACCTTACAATGTCTATGTAGCTTACAATAAGACCCTCAGTTTTCAAAAAAAAATAATTATAAGATCATATTTTGCAAAATTAAATTTATACAAAAGCTACTAGTTAGGAAAATTATTCTCATCATTCTTCTGAAATTATTTAAAAAAGTGTTATTACCCGAGAATATATTAATGTTGATAATTATTGGGGTATGTTTTTATAGATTTTTTCATTTGTACTGATAAAATAATCGTTTATTGACGTTAATTTGTTTTCTCAATACTGCAGGGCCAGCATGTTTGTTCTTGCAAATATCTGCCAACTTATTGACATAATTCCTCAGGAGATGGTTTCTACATTCAATTTTTTCCACTGTAATGTTGTATTCAGCATAAGGGTCGCGTTCCAATAACTTTTAGTAACAAGAGCTGTGTTCATCCGCAATCATCGTTTTAAAAATTACTCCGAGCTTTTCCAAACTTTGTTGAAATGCTGCTGCAATTACATCCGATTCCATGGCACTTGAAGACAACATCCAATTTTCGATACAGCGATGGGGCTTTGGCTGACTTCCTTTATTTTCATGTTTTTTACACATAACGCAATATTTATTTCTAACACCCATGTTGATGACTTTATTAGTTTTTGCACTAATCACCACACCACAACCAGACAATGATAATCCTATTGACAGGATCCTCAAAACCGTTTGTTCATTCACTCCTTTGGCATCATTGTTAGTTTTCATATTGTAATATCTATTGCACTTGTTATATTTCAATTTTATAGTCGATGCGAATCCAGAACGACGTTCATCAATAACAACTATATTTTGCAGAGTGCATTCCGTACCGGGATCATGATTTTCTGGAAGTAAAATTATTTTCAGTGCATTGAAAAACTTTTCCCAACCAAAATAATTTCTTTTTCAACACTGTCTTTGAAATTTCTTTTTTTACATTTATTGGTTTTACCATCCATTTGGGTTTTTGTATCTTCACTGGAATTTGTATCTGATGAAGATATCTCTCTGTTATCGCTTTCCAAAATTGATCTGCAGATATATTTTCTATATTTGGATCGTGATTCTTATTAAATTAAAGGTAACTCATTCGTTACATTGTTTGTTTTGGACCTGAAATAATAAAGAATGAGACACATATTTAATATTTATGGAACACATGAATGATCTGTTGCGAGTACAAAAAATGTATTTCACGCCCTAGTGCATAAAGTTGAACTTTATAAACTACGCGTGAAATTTTTACTTTATGTACGGCGTAAATAAACTTTTCACTTCTCCAATAAAATTCTAGTTTCGGTCCACAAAAGAATTTCTTTAAAAATAAAAAATGTTTACTCACTTGCATTTGGATAGCCTAGCTGTTTTTGCACTAATGCGCCTAATACTCAAACTCATTTTTTTAGGACCAGCGTCTCTCCAACAATGTTTGCTTTCCATATTCATATCGTCTAACAACCTTCTATTTGTCTTTTGATGTATACTAAGCACAACTTTTACTTTACGAACTGAACTAAACCGAAATCAAACAGCAATAATCTAACCACAAACCTAAAAAACACACAATTACAACGTATTTTACGTACCACCACTGTCGAGTTGCTTCTGTACTGATATTGTATTTATGCGCATATCTCAGCTACTTGCAAGCTCCATCTTTTCCCTTCGTTCGTGAAGGGCCTGACACTGTTAAATAAGCACATGTTTTAGCGAAGTTAACAATTGACGTTCAAAGCCTTTATTAATATAATGAGTTTTGTGCTAATTTAATTGAAACCAAAGGTCAACCAAATGTTTCGAGTTGGAAATCTGAATTTCAGGTTAAACATTAGGATTTGCGACTTTTAAGTTACAATTTTGGTTTGAGAGACCTTACAACTAGTTTCAAGTAATGAGTTTGAGCCAAAAAATTGAAACATCTAGATTGAAAAAGCTTCAAGATGAAGTTTTCACATGCAAGTTCAGGGCACATACAAAATGTATCTGTTTTCAACCCTGCATAAAGTAACTTCATGAAGAAACACCCATTACAATATTGAAAAAATCCAATGGGAAACCGACCTCAAACCAAACTGGCTTGCCACATTTTGTCAAAAATCCTGGCTGAGTAAATGTCATCCTTGGCTTGTGGCTAATCAGGGCACACGATAATCGAATCCAATGATCACCCACCTTACGGTATAGGGATGGTCATCGGTATTTGATGCTTCGTATTATCGGAGCTTCAGGAAAAGGACTTACCGGAGCAGTTCGAAAATCTGAATTCTGCTGTGGACGTTTGAGGTGGAAATTGAATGAGGAATCATGAAGATGTTTATCCTAATCGAAGTATCGAAGTTTAATTTGGATTTGAAGGTATTTAACTGAACTACTTACCTTGTAGATAAACGACTGCACTAAAAGATTAATTGACACTAAAATGAACTTAAATAGAGGACACAACTATTCAACAACGAATTCAAATGAGCCAACTACAATTTGTCTGTACTATAACTTAGATCCATTTAAACTTGCGTTAGGTCGATCTTCAATCGAAAATTTCTTCAAATCAAATACTATGCTATTGAAACGCCTAATAGAGGAGTGTTGAAGCGTCAATTCGGAATCTGCGCCTGTATGAGTCATAGCCGCTATTAAAATTATGAATCTCTATCAGCACAAACTCTGACAGATCTACATCTGTGTGGTGAAAACAAAGATGCTGCTAAAAATAAAGTTGGGGTTTGCGGCACTCAAAGTTTTGGCCCTCAGGGAATCAAAAGGGGGTTCATGACCAAACTAGCACACACTGTAACATTTGATGGATACACTGTGATTGATATGTATTTCCCAGTAGTGCCAAGTTTTGCTTCATCAAAACGTTCTTCTACTGATCTTGTGATAAGCTCAAGGCCTCCCGCTGTCATTATTTTACGAAAAAAAATCAGGTTTCATCTAAGACGTCACTGTGCTCAATGGAAAGGGAATTAGAGAACTTTTTGTGACGTACTAAGGCTAATTCCATTTGCATTATTAATGTTTAAGATACGAACTTTTCTATCGAGCATATCCAAACCATTTTACATATCCCAGAGTGTTTGGGTTAAGTTGAATTTTTCGGGGGGAATTGAATTCTTGTGATAATAGATAAATAATAATTCATCATAATAATTTACAGTCATTGTTATCGCAAAATGAAATACAAATTGTATAACTTATTGGATAAGCCAAGGTACATACATATATACACATATGCATATATCAGTGGTGCCACACAAATTCATTGTGTGAAAGAGTATCATACATTAATATATTTCTTTTTTGGCGATTTTTTTAAACACCGTCAATAACCATTCATCAATTACTTATAAAAGTCACCAAACTGTCATAAGCTTGATATTTCCACGGCTACCTAGAAATCAAATTCTTTAAAAATTATTTTTTGTACAACTACCATTGAAAATCTCTTCGATACAAACACTTCAATCAGAACACCTACTAAAAAATCATTTATAAAAGTTCACATATGCAGTTCGTGCTATTGGTAATATTAAATCCCTGTCAAGTTACTGACGATGACGAAGTAGTATTCAGTCCAACTCTAGAAAGTCCTTCATGACTAACCAATAATCCTCCTTAAAATAACGTGAGTTGGCATATGTAGTTGTAACATATGCCTATCCAAAGATCGTGTGTTTAAATCCCATGTACCCTATAATTTTTTTTATTATCAGCAGTAACGTTATACAAAAAAATTTGTTTGATACATTTGTTAAAAGTGATTTTATTTTGCTCAACTTGCTGAAGCTCGTTTTGCAATAATCCCCACTCACAAAATAAAATGCTACTTTCAACTCTTGTAGGTGAACCGTGAATAACTATTTTTCCACAAAACGGCTTTATTAAGAAAACTTGACGATTTAGGTATAGGGATATGTATATTATCTCGAAGCATTTTTCACCATCTTTCAATTTATCGAGTAATATACAGGGGTTTCCATATGAAAAAATGAACTTTCGACTACTTTTATGCACAATGGAAATAATAGTAATATTAGCACGCCCTGTATGATATGGAGTCGATTTCTTGGTGTATCATCAAAATATCAACTTTTCATGAATTGAGAGTACTGATGTACTTAATTTCAATTGAGGCTATGTTTTGGACCATATTTAGCACAATTTATTTTTTATCTCAAAAACATATAGAGATAGGTATAGGACATTATTGACAAAAAGTATTAAAATACCAGAGCGATTCCAAAAAAGTATTAATATACGGGGTCGCAACTACAAGTCGCGTACAAAAAACATTTAAAATTGTTTAGAATGTAATGGACAACATTTTCAGCATTTATTGTGAAAATGTGATATTTTGTTTACAATTTTGTTATTTTGAATCATCCTATTTTGTTATTGTCTGTACTTTCGCATGTTTAAGCCCACAAAATCTTACTTTTCACCTAGAAATGACTGATTTTTGGTACAGTTGTTCCCTGGAAACTTTGAGTCATAGTTAAGGAAATTATTTTTTAACCTTACAAACTTCCTCTCGTTCATAGGTGTTGATTCAGGATAAATTTGGTTGAATTTTTCACACGTTCTGCCAATGATTTGATCACTTTGTTCATGTGTATAATAAATAATTTCATAAGAACTTCGTTTGAGTAATCGATATTTGCATTCATTTTGGAAGATGATTCGAAACATCGTCGATAACTTTTTGTAAATTACTTATAAAAGTAACCGAACTGCTATAAGCTTGATAATTCCACTGCTACCTAAATCCAAATTCTAAAAAAAATGTTTCTAGAAGAAGCGACTTTATTGAGAAAACTTGACGATTCAGGTATAGGGGCATGATATATCATCTTGAAACATTTTTCGCTATCTTTCAATTTACCGAGTAATATACAGGGGGTTTCATTTGAAAAAATGAACTCTTGACTACTTTTATGCACAATGGAAATAATAGTAATTTCAGCACGCCCTGTATGATATGGAGTCGATTTCTTGGTGTTATTTGAATATTTCGAGTTTGTCCAAAATATCATCAAAATATCAACTTTTCATGAATTGAGAGTACTGATGTACTTAATTTCAATTAAGGCTATGTTTTGGACCATATTTAGCACAATATTTTAGATCGATAGAACAGGTAAGGAAATGTGAGAGGTGAAATTTTCAGAAAAATCATGCTTTGCGTTTTCCAGAAACGTGTAACTTACCATCGACCGTGAGTCACGCTCTATAAGCAATAACACGTGAAATGAAAATCCTTTCCTTTTTTACTTTAGTCCTTTCCATCTTTTATTTTGATTATATTATTCGTTTTATGGGATTTTCATTTCAGGTTTTATCGCTTATAAATAATTGATAATCCAGCTATTCATTTTAATTTTATTTGTTTTTTCATAGATTTCGGATCATATCAGACAATGGAAAATCGAACTGAGGTAAAATGAACTTTTCTCAATAGTACAAAAAGTTTAAGATAGAAATATCGTTATGGTTTTGTTTTTCATGGAATATAACTGATACTACCTCAATACTATATTGTAAGCTAACAATCAAAAAGGTCTACATTGACAGCTTACCCAGAATAGATGAAAATCATATTTCGATAATAATTATTCAATATCTCTGAAAAAGGGATTGGTTGGTTGGGTAAAAGGATCAATTTTTTAAAAAAAAACAATTGTACGAAAAAACTACTTTTCGAGCCCCGAAGAATTACGAATTTGATTAAATTTGATTAAATTCGAAACGTAGGCAAGAATGCAATTGTTTTCTAAAGAAAAAAATTTATCCTGTTACCCAGCCAACCCCTTTTTCAGAAAAATTATTAGATCACGAAACTAGTTAACTGATTATTCAATATATTTATAATTAATTAATAATCTAAGGAGTTTTGTTTCAAAAGCAGCACGTTGCTATATCGATTATTCATTGAATACCATGTACAGTCTACAATATTTTCATAAAATATCTATTTTATCGGAACTACATCTTTCATTTGGGTTTATAATCATAAAATAATCTTATTTGTACATAAAGTGTATGACTTCAAAGTATCATGTTGAAAAGTATTGTTACTCTCCTCGTCATATTGAAGGTACCCACCTAAATATTTCACTGTAAACGTCAAAGGCAAATCGTTTACGTTGATTACGAGCTCTCTGTCACCCATCATGAAGAATCTGTCAACCGAAAACTGCACCTGTATCACAAATGAGCAAAATTTCAAACAATAAACCGCTAGTCTACACCACCTTCACACCACCAGCGTAATCGACATCTATTTTTTGTCATCCTGTGTGATGGTTTGTTTTCGGGCTGGTATCGCCATTATAATTCCCCCTTTCGTTTCTCACCTGTCGTCCCCCACTTCGTCCGGTGTTATCTCCTATAGATTCACCTATATACATGAAAAAGATAACACGTTACGTGGTACGTACATGCATGATTTTCAAACATTCTTGTTTCGCATGGTTGACCCGTTATATCTAGGTACTACCTGGTGTTATTGTTTCCCTTGTCACAGGAAATTTCGCGTGAGTCACAGTATTCTAATCTGATGAGCGACGGATATGTAATGACGTGAGTTGACAGTGTTTTCATTATTTCATTTAATTTTTGTCAATCTGTATGTAATAATCCATTTTTTGAAGTCGGGTTTCAATCACGAGTATTACGTCACTTGCGGAAGCTCTCCCTCATGTCAAAAACTACACTATTAAAGAAAACAAAATCTGGACTGGTATACCGTGGTCGAATGAAACCTCAAGTATTGAACTTTTCGTCTACTACTGCGGCGGACATCATCAGTACCAGACGAAACATTTGGTATTTTAGATTTCATTGTGTTTATAAGCCTTTTGAAACATCAACAAACGGGAACAAACTTTATTAACTTTTAATATTATCTAACACTTTTTATACCTTCTAGGTGTACCTCTATTCTTGTCATATATCGTCATGACAATGACCCTAGCTTACTATCTTTAGTACAGGGTAATGAACATACATATAACACGTTTCCCCCCTTTTTTTTAACAAATTTTAAACTAATAACAATAATAATAATCACCAAATAAAACGCAAATTTCAATATTAACAAATCAATCATCTGAATCCATATCAGTGACATAATCTTTTAAATATGCAGGTTTCCTACGATTTCTCTTCTTATTTGATCTCAATGGTATAAATTCATTTAAAAATGATTCTTCAAATTCATTGCGATTGGATCCAGATGTAATGTTATCATAATTAAGATCGATATTTGATGAATGCAGACAATCTGAATTACAAGGAAGAGTGTGACCAGCGTATTATCAAATTCATAATCATATATCAAAGGCAATTTATCAAAGGAACTAGTGAACTGAGTCTTATTCAAATATTTTCTGTTTCTTCTAAACATTTTTCCAGTCTCATGAACTACATTGTAAGATCTTGAATTAATTATATCTTTCACTTGACCTTTCCTCCAAGTTTTATCATTCTGAAACATTTTATCTCCTAATTTCAGTGCAGGTAAATCTTTAGCACAGTCTTATATAGTAATGTTTTTGTTAAGCATAAACGAAATGCATATCGGCTAAATGAGCATTATTGTTTGAATAATCAATTTTTTCAAAATAAGTGTTTTCTACTTCTACTTACGGAAACTTCAACAAAACGTCTAACTCTCACAAAATAATGTAATTACCAAAACTTCTCACAAACGTCAAATTTATTTCCAAAGCATTCTTGTGAAAAATGCAAAATATTCGTAATAACTTCAACATGCATCGATTATCAAATAATCGACTTAAGTTTTCAAATCCAAATATTTAGAAAACGGTT
>WOGN01010494.1:0-10382 GCA_015342105.1 Leptinotarsa texana | reverse complement strand
AGTATAATTCTGTCCCCCCTCTGTCAAACAACTAAATCCCACTAAATTTAAAATTAAATATAAGGACTATTTGTTTTGCCGAAATGAAAGTAAATACTTGTAAAGGATAGGCGAATTAAACGTTCTAATGTAAGGTGTCTGCTCGTATTCAAACTTCTGTGTTATTATATATAATAATCACATTTACTGATCTGTTTTTTCTGTTCTTTTCAGGGTTGAGTGCAAGAACATTTTCTGTGATGCATTGCATTACAGACGATGAACTTCGCCCTTTATTTCATTTCGTAGGTAAAGATTAAATTATGTTAATTTCTGTGCCTTATTTTTTGTAATGAAATAATAAAAACGATATTATTATTATTATTATGCATGAATATTAATTATTTCACTTCCAATTGCATACATGACGAAAGTCATTTTTGTCGGTTCAGTTTTTTATTTTTTATTTGTAGTAGATATCTACTACTCCAATTTCCAGGGTGCTTATTTATCAGCGATCAACATCCTCATTCACAATTCTATAGGTTTATGTTTTTCATTGAATACGTCAGTCAGCAGAATATTTGATCTCTCAAACTTTTATATCAGTAATAGGAAAAATTCGGAAAGAAAGGTTTCGTCTTTCTATTTCTCCATATTGACACAAAAAATGTGTAAATATTACAACGAAAGGAAGGAAGCAATCAATTTTAAAGAAAGGCAACTCTATTCAGAGATTTGTAGATCATGCAAAGAAGTATCTTTCAGAAACAAACTGGAAGAAAATGCATCATAAAAACAGCTTCTTTCACATAAACATTGAATTATACGAAAGAAAATTACTTTCGAAACAAATACTTTTATATGAACACCGAATTAAATGGAAAAGACTTTTCTCTATTCACTTTGTATTTGAAACATTCGTTATGGAATTGAATCAGATATCAATAACATTAACATTAACATTAACATTAACAGTTCTTTATTAACTATTCTCCATACAATTTTAAGGTATTTTTTGTGGTGTTTATAAAATATAAACAATAAAAATAAGTATATACAAATATACAAAATGTACACAAGGGTTTTCCCTATGGTGTGGGACAGTGGGAAGATTGGGATGGGTAGTGAATGGGTTGAGGGAGTGGCAGGAAAAGACCCCGATACATTTGCGCCCTCAAGAATTCCGAACGGAAGAGGAAATAGCCTCCACACAGTCCCCCGATGGGGCAGTGGGAGACTCCCCCTCTGGTGTTGGAGGTTGGCTCTCCATTCAAAAACGCCTTATATCAGCCTCATCTATAGTTTTCCGCTTCCTGCCGAGGCTTACGCGGAAGTTGTCATTCTGTCGTGTTTCGGTACCTCTTAGAGAATCATTCGTCTGTTTGTTGGTAGCAGTTGTCGATAACCCCCTGGAAAAAGTTCATTAAAAAACCAGGTAAGAGTATTTCTGCTATCACGTCATCATGTGTGCGTGATTACTCTTATCCAATCTTTCCATGAACTAAGCGCGATCGCATTCGCGCCTTTCATGGTATATCTCCAGTTCTTCATAGACTAGCCCGTGCTTACGGTGCTGTCCATGATAGCTTCTAACTGCCGTGATGTCCCTCGTCAGCGGGCTCTTCGGTAGAAAGAACTTGAAGAATTTCTGAGCCAGTCTCCTGATATGGTCGGTGACTGACTCCACTTCTACCAGATCTAACAGATTGTTCAATGAAATGTATCTGTCACTGTTAGTGCGATAGTTTCATGTACCAGTAACATTACCTATTACAGATTGTAAACTTTTAGGGCCAAAAAACCGGAAAATAGCTTTCACACATTCAAATTTGAGGTTACCTACTATTTGAAAGACATCGCAGAATAATTAATGTACCAGTAACTGATAGAGCTCTCAAATAACAGTAACATTTGCTATTCTTGCCACTGTTATTCAAAAGTCCTTGTAAGATAGTTTGATACACCAGTAACTTATGAAGCTTCTATTAAACAATAACATTACCTTCAATAAACTGTAAACAAAATTTTCACCTATACAGTGCGTTAAAGATTCATTTACTTTTTTTTCTGCAGATAAAATGATTTTTCTATAATTTAATTCCTTTGTCTAAGTGTTTTTCTTGTTATCCTAATGTTTTCGTCCGTTGGTTCATAATTTTTTTTGCATTATTACCAGCTTAGGGCTAAGATCAACTCCTGGTCCCCAAGAAGGCAAGAACACAATTCTTCAATGATATAATGGTGATTGAAACCAAATTACCAGCTTGGTGCATGTAATATATTCGAAAAGAGTTATTCAGTGAGGTCATTCATCAAAATGAATGAAAAACAACTGCACGCGGTATTCTTTGAATAACTATTTTGCAACACCATATCAATTACGACATTTTTAATTTCAGTTATTTACAAGTGTTAATTTCTATAATTAAATATGATTTAATAACCATTAGATATGAAGTTCCAAATAAAACAAGAAACTACATAAAAAGTGGGTTATATAATGATATCGGCCACATAGTCAGGAAACCTGTATTTATAAAAAACCATTCAGTCCAACTGCCGTTTAATAGGCAAATAGGCAAATTGTGTGCTAGAGAAATGTTGGAATATGATTAATGTGGTATCTTACCTTGCTGTATTACTATACAAGTCATTAATTAATGTCCGCACCGATTTCTTCGCTCCTATTTATGGGCTGATACATTATTGAATGATGCAAATGTATGAGAAATGGTGTTGCAAGCACGATTTCCTCATCGGGGAATAATTTGGATGGAAAACAGAAAAATATTCTTATTTAGCAATTATACCCGGCTTCGCACGAAAAGCAGAACGCATATACCTACTTTTTTCTGTCCTATTCTGTTCCTATGACAAAATTCATTAAAAAATGAAAACGTATCTATCTAAAGACGATACAATACAAAATCAACGCAATTACATCCATTGTCCTTTACTTGTGACGAATCAGTTTGTGAAGCCACTAAATGTTTTTCTCTCGTTAGTTTCAATTATACCATGATAACTCCTAAAATATTGATTTGAGTTTTATGGTGCATTGAGGTAATTAACGTATTGACTCGATGAAGATTGATATTGTATCCATCTCAATAGCTTTGAATTTCTGCAATATATTAAAAACAATCCTTAAAAGGTTAATACGAGATTTGTTAAAAAATGAGGTGAATGTTTAAATTTCGCAGAATGCTTACAGTCGATTAGTGATTTTTTTATTTTCTTTTGTGTTGGTACACATGTCCCGAACATAAGTTGCGTGTTCGGCGATTCTCTACTAGCGAAAAAAATGGATCAGAGAATTTTGTATTGAAAATGGAAATAAATGCACATGAACATTTCAAATGTTGTAAATAGTTTTATCACACAGAGTAACAATTCACATTTACAAGAAACTCATGTGTTTGGACTTCGATTGTTTGATTTGAAATCCCTGAGAGAACGAACTAAAAAAAAAGAATAATTGAAAAAGAATCGCTGAAAATAAGAATTGTATTATGCAAAAAAACCTGAAATGAAATAACAGTGAAATAAAATGCAAGTAAAAATGAACACATC
Organism: Leptinotarsa texana; assembly: GCA_015342105.1. Classification (NCBI taxonomy): domain Eukaryota; kingdom Metazoa; phylum Arthropoda; class Insecta; order Coleoptera; family Chrysomelidae; genus Leptinotarsa; species Leptinotarsa texana. The sequence goes on along the minus strand of WOGN01010494.1, from coordinate 6,827 downwards.
ATGATCAACTAATCAGTTTCGACGTGGAGAGCTTTATATCAACGTTCCGGTCGAAGAAGCACTCCAAATCATACAGAGGAAGCTATCTAAAGACGGGAATCTGGAAGATAGAACGAATTACTAGGATGCTGTGTAGGAAAATATTATTTCCAACTGAAGGACGAATTTTTTACACAAGATGAGGGACTGCCAATAGGTTTATCACTTTCACCAGTCATATATATGGAGTGGTATGAAACACTTGTCATTGAAGTATCCTACAAGAAACCTCGTGTCTGGTTGAGATACGTTGACGACACCTTCATAATATGGAACAATGGGAATACTGATCTAGACGCCATCCTGAAACACACAAACAGGGTGAGACCTTCCGTCACTTTCACAATGGAGAGGGAAGTCCACAACGAATTGCCATTCTTAGACGTATTGGAGAAGAGGACCGACACTAAGTGGAAAACATCTGTATTCCTAAAACCCACTCACACGGGACAGTATCTGAACCATGAATCCAACCACCATCAATCGAATAAAAGAGGAATCATTAAGATTCTATTAGTCCATGCTTTTGGGCTCTGTTATACAAAGGAAGGTCTCGGGAACGAACTACACATCATCAAAAATTATCTTCTACGGAATGGCTACTCCAATGTGTTGGTAGAAAAGACTGGCTGAAACACAGCAGGAGCCTCGCAAGGAAGAGCCACCGTCCCAACCCGTGCTTGCACTTCCTTACATCAGAGGATTATCGGAAAGGATAAGAAGAATTGAGTTCAAGTACAGCATCAGAACCTGCTTCAGATCCGGAAACACTATATGTAGCCGCCTCATGGAAACCAGGTCACCAAACGCGGACTGCGATTCCAAGAATTGCATTTACCGGATACTCTGTGAGTGCGAAAAATCCTTTATCTGTGAAACAAAGAGGCCATTGAATGTTCGCATTGCCGAGCACAAGAAACACACACAGTGAGGGAAATCAGCAAATCAGGGATAACAGAGCATGTTTGAGGCCATCAACATAACATCGAGTGGTCCAGGAACACTGGTTTGGAAGAAAATTCAAAGAAGCCGAATACATGTTGTCCAACAATGTGTTCAGCCAAGCTAGCGTAGCGATACGCAACATATGGAAACACATAATCTAGCGAAAAATGTCCAAGTCCCGCCAAACTCGTGAAGAGGGAGAAGTAAAGCGGAGAAAATATTCGAAAGACGCATAAATAGTCATCTCACGGAGGAATTAGTCCAGTCATCACCCGAAGATGATTACGGACCCTAACAATCGAAACGTCCTGAAGTAACTTGGTTTGGAATCTCTAAACTTTTCATTAATTTTTTTTTTCAAATGTTCTAATTTTACTTGTATTTTATTTCACTGTCATTTCATTTAAGGTTTCTTTGCTGAATTAATTGTTATATTCAGCTATTCTTTCATAATTTTTTTTTGTAATAAAAATAAAATGCAAATAATTTGCATTTTATTTCTATTACACATTTTCAACATATACCTACTTTCTGCAACCAATTTCATTATTTGACTGCATTTCATTGGTATTTTTTCTGCTAGATATATGTGTTCATTGTAAATTATGTTATTTCTGTTATTTTATTATATTTTGTAGTTAGTTATAGTCCCTAATTATAGCATTCATTGTTTCTTGGGAACCGAACTGAATTGAATTGAAAAAAAATCTGTATAATATCAGACAATGAAATTCCGAACTAATGAATTTCAATAAAAAGACACCTGTAATTCTGCAAGGGCACTGTGAAATACTGTTAATTTGAAGTATTGCTTGAATTAACGTTATCGAACAAATACACAAATGGAGAAAATGTAGAGTTGAAATTTTCAAACTTTCCAACGATTTTTTATTGAGAATCTTCAGATGGGGAGTACATTTCCCGAAGTTGTCTAATTTATCTGGACTATAACTACCCTAAAACCATCTCCGACCTCAATTCACCGACGCACGTTACTCGTACAATAACAGCCAACGAAAACAGAATTGCCAAAGGATTTTGATTAACGACATTCAAATACTAAAAATTACCGAGCTTTTAACAATTCACCCTCCGAGAGCGATGATCGTTCCCAACTCAGGGGTGAGGGAGGACCCATCAGAAAGGAAATAGACAGACAGATATAAATGGATAGAAAAATTATCGGAGCATTTCTTATTCGATCCCAACACTATACAAACATTACATTAGCTCGTGCCAACCTTCAGGATGAAATTCTTCTCGGAATTGTCATTCACCCCAGGCGGATTTTATAATGGGCGACTAGTAATGCATCAAAAAATCATTTGAATCTCTTTAATAATATTGTATTTATTCCCGACGTCGGTTGCTCCCCGGGGAGTTTCTTAAATGATAACAGGCTTTGAGCAATATTTGACATTTGGATCTTACTTCGAATTGATCCCTTTCTCCAAAGTTAGAATAGAAGAATATATTTATTAAAATAGGTAATCATGATACATAATATTATATAAAACATATTACTAACATAGAAATTGAAAATAATTATATAAAAAAAACTTGAAATGTATATATAATTCAAAATTGAAAATAAAAATTTTTAGTTTAAAAAATAACGACATATGCTATCAAAAATACATTTCAATATAGGTGTAGCTCCAATACAATGATAAAAAGCAGAAAACAACATACAACTACTATATTTATTGATATTATCTTACCAAGTATTATTATTTCTAGCATTATGGATGGATTTCCATAACTGTTTTTCAAAACTACTTGATGATTGACTAGATTTAATTTCATTTGGTAATTTATTGTATGCATCAAATCCTTTGAAAAATAAAGAATGCATGGCATTCTGCATAAATGCAAATTAGTATGATTTCTTATGACATATTTGTGCACTTCTGAATTTAAACTAACAAATTCAGAAAAATATGCCAATGATAAGTTATTCAGAATTTTATATATAAATGTTCAGTAATACAACCGTACAGAAACTGGTATAGCCATCGCAAAGTTTGTAACATAATTCCGATTTCAGTGAATCTATTTCGTATACCACCGCGATTTTAAAGTTTTTGTAATTGAGATGTTTGATTTAGATTAAACACAGTAATCAAAATATGGTTGTATAATCGCCTTGAACACAGTAATTTCAGAATGAGTGGATAAATTATCAGAAATTCTTGCAAAAAGTAATAAATTATCTAACTGGAGTCCAAGATATTTGATACATGACACAATTTCAATGTTTTCATTATCGATTTGTAGATTTATTTCATTTAAATCAAGGTTATTCCATTTATATTTTATTCAGTTTCAATTTATTTGCCATGAGGTACATCCTTTAATGCGGCATGCAAATTAATTTATATAATCAACATTTATAAACAAATTCATGTCATTTAAGTATAAGATGAAAAGCAGAGGTCCTAGACCGCTACCTTGAGGCACACCTATATGTATATTCAATTCCTGTGTGATATTATCTCGAACTCTTACTTTTTGCTTTCTATGGGATAATTAGTCAGATAACCATTGGTGAACATCACCATCAATGCCATAACCTCTTAATTTTATTAGAAGAATATTACGATCAATTGTTTCAAACGTCCTCTTCAGATCAAGAAAAACAGCTACTACAAATTTATCGTTATCAACTTCTTTTTTGAATTTAGATAAAGTGAGTTGTAATGCGGATTCACATGAATACTTTTTACGAAATCCAGAATGATTACTTATTAACATTTCATTTTTTCCAACATGATCAAGTTCCTGCCTATAAACAGCTAATTCAAGAATTTCTTCTATTGGTGGTAATGTATTTATATGTCTATATATATTAACTGGCCTTGATTGTATCGTTTACCTTCTGAATGGGAACTATACTACTAACTTTTAGAGGATTTGGAATTTTGGAAGTTTGAAGAGAAGTATTAAAATTATATGTCCACATGTTTCAAAATTTACTTTGAGCATTTTGGAATTCAAGATCTCAGTGGTATGTCAGTGATATTTTGAAAATTTTATCATATGCCAAACGCTCATATCATGTATTTTCAAAATAACAGTTACATTTTCCTTGTTACCATATTTATTTTGACTGTTTGAGTGGAAAAATTTTTGCCAGACGTATACACGTCAAAACAAGACAAATCATGACTGAGTCACCAAACTATTCCGCGTTGCTTCTTTATTTACGAATACTTTGAATAATATATTAGTTGACCATGATAAGAAAATAGTTGGCACGTTTATTTATTCTGTGCGAAATTTTTCAAATTCTATTTTAAAACAAGTAATTTCAATATGCAAATCTCCGAGATTTCATTGCCTGTTGGATTTTAGAAGGTTTCGCAAGATAGCTCCATACAGACATGAAAATGTGGTGCTGAAGTAATGTGAATGGAGAAAAAATACTAACATCCACACAAATACACTAAAACTGAAATTGTTTATGTTAGTCATCACCTATTTATGTTGTTTCGGTGGCTACGCCTCAAAAGATAGTGGTGTAGGAATAGTGCTTCCATCAAATCTTGAGGCTCTGCAAAGTTAATATAATTTTCTTGGGTGTTATTTGTAACAGTGAAAATCAAATCCCTTTTGTCATCGAAATGAGAAAACGAATTATTGAAACGGATTATTTGTCCTCCATATCATTGACAGTCATTTTTATGTATTTATGTATTTTTATGTTTGGAAGTAACTGGAATTTTAATAGTTACAAAAAACTACAATAGGGAAATCTGCATTAAGAGAAAGAAACTCGTTTGTTATGGAGAAAACCAGTTAATTTTCAATGGATTTTTCAATGAATTCTCACCCTCCATACTCTGAAACAATTATAGGCAACTTCATTCAGGTATAAAAACTTTCAAGTTTACCAAATTGGATTTGAATCACTGGAGAACGAATCCATTTGGAAATTAAATATAGAAACATGAATAGTTCAACTTTGGAAATGTATTTCCTAGTTTCCAGGTTTGTATAAGATCCCTTGCTTCTAGACAATCTGATATCTTTACTGAGATTTCGTCAATACCTGGTTGCGTGTTTATGGCCTGCAGGGTTAACGACTTATTTGGAAGGTAATAAATCTTTTCTAATTCTTTGATATATATTTTGCTCGCCCACTTCAAACTCTGTTTCATTTGTTCGTCATGGAATATTATTTAATCATCATGCTCAATGCTTAATGTATTTCCAATCAGAAAAATTATTCTCTCAATCGTAAATGGGGGAAATTACGTACGAGCTAATCTGAATATTTATCAAATTCTCTAACTTTCCATGATTTCTTCGCCAAAGATAAGCCAAATTTGTGAAAATTCTAAACTCACCACCAATTCGAACAAATAACTATGGCATTTGAATCTGAGAATATTACTTGGGCGATTTGAAAGTTTCTCATTATATTCAAGTATTGAGTCTCTGTCATCATGTCGAAAAATATCTTGTAGAAGGAGAGTGATTTATTTTCCTTTCACACAAAGTCTACATATCTTATTACTGTCGTTTTTCCTCATCTCAATTCATTTTCAGATATGGAGGCCACATATAGTTGTTCGAATGTTAACAGTGTATCAAATTATTCATTGTTTAATTTTATCTAATGCTTGTTCATATCTTCCCTTCCTATTTCTCTACCAATATTCATATTGCATAATTCATTGAGTGAAACTTTGAAAAATTCATCACTACCGCTATTCAAAAGTAAGCTTAAAACTGAATTTCTCAGCCGACAGTGGTTCAAACATAAACATTTGTATTTCATTTTACTATCGTCCTGAAATAACCATTTATTTTTTGTAATGTTTCATTTTCTACAAACTTGGTTGAGTGCAAGAATAGCGCTTTGCTAAACTCCGCCACGTAAAATAAAGACCATTTATTATTATTATTATATATTAATTTCAGAGCTGTTTCGCATTCTTTCAGGTTTTCATTTGAGGTTGCTTCATGTAAAGTTTTCATTATGCATAGCAAAGCAAAGCATAGCAGAGTGCCGAATTTTATATCTATTTTGATATCTTATATTTCTTTCTTAGACCCTTTTCTCACTCCATTTAGGAATCATAAAATGTAAGGATCTATTAGTTTGCATCCCTGTCCTACTCCCATAATCAACTGAGTTTCCTTACCTAGGTTTATGTCTTGTCATACGAACCCTATGAATCCACTATTAGCGTTGTTGGAGAATGTCTTTTTCGATCAAACACCTTTTCTAAACCTATAAAACCTCAATGTATTCTTCGATTCTTTCTTACAGGACTTTTCTTATATGAAAAAAAACTTGAAACAAGTCGATTTTTATTCTTAAATTAACACTTTACAGTATGAAAATAGTATTCCCCTCCAGCACCCTTTCTGAATTATAAGCACCCCCTCGAAAATTTTAAATAGCAAAGGGGGGGTCGTGTAGCACCTTGTTGGAAAGGGATTTTAGTCCTCTGTTCAGCAATATAAAGTTTTTAAAGTTTGGTGCAATCATAACTGAGAAAATTGATTTTTAGGATGTCCTTTTGAGTTCTTGTTTTATTACCACAACCAATCATAATTAAAATGTCTATTCTTTGAGTCTCGGACAAATGAACCATAATTAAATTTAATACTCCCAAATACATATATACATACAAATATTATACTGACGTTTTCTAGTAACTTTAAATAACTAAATGACAGCAGCCTACTAGATTCATATCAATTATTTATTTGACTTTTGTCTAATATTATAGTATCTTCAAAGATTTTTTCCAGGATTCAAGGTTAGTAAGGAGCGTGTTACAGGGATGGTCTGTTTAATAGATCAGGTTATTGTCAAGAAGTGAATAATG
>WOGN01010493.1:0-10382 GCA_015342105.1 Leptinotarsa texana | reverse complement strand
GTTCGAGAAGGGTTCGACAATGTTCGTTACCGCAACATAAACCGGCCGCCAGCTTCGGTTCGAGTTAGTAGGCATGGAGAAAGCGAGCTGTTAACATATTGTGCAGATAAACGTGTGTAAATAAATTAGTTACGTAAATATTGCAAAAATAAATTAGTTTAAGACAGTTAGTGCTTTAATTCGTTACAATAGATCTCAAAGTGCTATTCCCGATTGATCCCAATATTTTTTCTGATTTGCAGAGACAACTAGCATTCCTTCGAACCAAGAGGATGATATAGAAGAGTCTCTTGGAGACAAAACAATTGGATCAGCTAACAATAATGATACAATATAGGATTCTCCTACGGACCAAAACAAATCAAATAGCAATCTACTGTCACAAGAAATTTCTGGTCATAATAATAATGTAAGACCTGGTTCTTCTAAGGAACAAAACGATTTGACTAACGCCAAAGAGCGACTGCAGCAATTTTCAACAATGATGAAAGACCCAGTACTTGATTAGCTTTTTTATCTAATTTCTCTCGACATCACAATGGCAGTTTATTCAGGACCAAGGCAAAAGAGAACGAAAAGCCACTACGTCAGTCTGGCACTTGACTTCAACTTGTAAAGTGAAAGAATGACGAGCCAAAAGTTCACCTAAAACCCCGAGAAAAAAAGAAATAGCAAGTCACAAAAACTGTTCTCAATGAAGAAATAGTGAAAGTCGACAAAGTATCACCAAAAGGAAAACATTTGCCAAACGCCTCAAAAAGTCCTCTGCATAACTCGAAGATTTTCTAGGCACGTTGAGTAACAATGGTAACGAAGATTACGCGTGTATCTATTCTAATGATCTCTTCTCTCGATCGAAGGCCGGACACAGTTGGTTAAGATGTGTAACTTGTTTTCTTCGGGCTCATGCTTGCTGATGCAAAGATGATTATTGATAATAGGAACTAATTGTAATTGTTTTAATTGAAAGTTTGTAATTGAAACAAAAATGTATGTCTTTTTGTCCGTTATTACCGTACTATGTTAATTCAAAGGATATCATAGAGGGAAATGAAAGATAATTGGAAAGATAAATTATCAATTTCATGTTTTTACTTTTGGAATCGCACTTTTGTTGTTTGTTATTGTGTTACCGAAGAATGAGCTACTCTGTATAGAGTTCAAGAATGCTAAATGCTTCGTCGAAAAGGTATTCTGCTCTAATTTTCCTCTTATGCTTTTCTCTTGAATGATTGACTTTGATATTTCCCTCTTCGTTATTATTATTAAAATTTATTTTATTATATGTTTGTTGGGGTTTCATACAATTGTACCTCCTTCTTTATTTATCGTTTATTGTGTTTCAAATGTTTACCTGCAATGAATAACCAAATCATTTACCATTCAACAACAATAATATTTGTTTGAAGGTGGTTGACAATGTTTTGTGGTGTATTTCGTCAGTTCGGACTTCAATTGTCTAATCTAATATAAAATAATTTGAAAACCCTGAAAAAAACAATTACAAAATTAATAAGATTAACCGAAAATAACAATTTTATTAAACAAAAACTGAATTAACAAAAAAGGAACATACAAGCTACAACCAAAACAAATAAAATTAAAATATTAATAAAAGCTGAGAAATAAAGATTAAAAAATTATTATCAAAAATAAAAAACAAAATTGAAAAAATTAAAGGGGTTTCAAACCAAGTTATGTCATGACGTTTTGATTGTTAGTATCCACAATCGTCTTCGGGTGATATTATCATCCGTAAATTCAGTTTTTGTTTAATAAAATTGTTATTTTCGGTTAATCTTGTAATTGTTTTTTTCAGGGTTTTCAAATCATTTCATATTAGATTAGACAATGGAAGTCCGAACTGACGAAATACAACAATAATATTGCTGAAATTCTGAAGGATCATCCGTTCGACTGAAAAACAAACGTTTGACTAAATGAAAATATTCATCAATAAATCGGCCGAATACTCCTCACTAACAGCTGCAAACAATCATAACTTTCAAATGCCAAACTCCCAGGAGTTGAATAACTGGCAATGATGGAAATATATGGCAAATACAGCAGTTGGTATCTATCTGATAGTCATTTATTACACAAACTTCAAAGCCACCTGCGGATTTCTATTGGAAAAATGCCTCCTGCAAGGATTATTCGAATCCTTTCCAAAGGAATTTATTGTGCTCTTTAGATGAGGTCCCAGTGAGAGAGAGGCTGAGAGCGAACATTTTCATTCAATAGATTTCCAATTTGAAAGACAATGTCGTCAGGAGTGATAATTATTTCTTGATTGAGTTTGGCGTTGATTGATTTATATGTTATTAGACAATTTCCATGAAAGCGTTATTAGAGTTGATATATAACTACGAAGTTAGGATTCAGTTTGAAACACATTAGTATTCATTGCATTTCACTAAGGATTTTATCCAGTCTATCACACGAAGAACATTTATCACTCATTCCTTCGAATCATAAATCGACACTATTTTAACCGAATTTTCTGAAAGGAGATAATAATCTTCCAAGTGGCATCACTTGAATTTTGTTTAATATTTAAAAAAAGCAACTGTATTGTAACGATTTGAATTATTATTCATAAGAAAGTAATTGGGCTAATAGATAAGTATTTAGATATACTTTGATACAAATCAAAGTTGAAGAAAAAACGAATAATAGGACTTTATGCCTGGGTAAATTCCATTCCTTCTTATCACATATTTTTTTAATCATTGCAATGAAGATGAACTACGAGGTGTTGCAAAAAAATGAATTAGCGGGTTTTTTATGAGACAAAGAATGCATGTTTCAACGTAAAACGCCGAGTCGTCTGATAGTCACCATTCACATTCCGGTTGAACGACATCAGCTTGTTCAGTTGGATCACAGCTTTTGTTCTTTTCAGATCGTGCCAATCGTCAGAAAAATGTCATTTCAATTGACGAAATTTTTAGTAAACCCGCAACAGAAACTTATTCTCTCTTACAAGTGTTTTGAGCGGTTTAACGTTTCAAAAAGGGTAGAAGACAAAGAAGATGAACCACGGCTAGAGTGTCCTTGAACACAGATGAACACATCGATAATTATAAGCAAATTCATCAATCAACATCGCCGTTACAGACTCCATGCCGAGATTGTGGGAATCTTTAAAGAATCAGGCAAATGTAACATCAATGAAAATTTATTCTTACATCTTGAAAAACATCAAGGAAGATTCTGAATTTACGAGAAAAGTAATTACATGTGATGGATCGAGAGCCAATCAATGCACTGGAACGGTCCACATTCATTACGACCAAAGAAAACTTGAATGTCCAAATCAAAATTCGAAGTCCTGATGATTGTTTTTTTGAAATCAATGAAATTTTAAATATAAATTGAAACAAACACTACACAAAGAATATTATCGTGAGTTCACTCACGCAGAGCGGTTAAAAGCAACCGGAGTTTTGGGAGAACAGGTCAAAAAAGTTTCATCAGACCAAGCATGGGATTGATGTGTTGGAACTACTATCTCACTCAACAGATATGAAACCGCGAGACTTTTTTATGTTCTCGAAAGTGGGGGAAGTATGAAAGAAACCAGGTTTGATACAGTGTAAGTTGTGAAGGGGAAAGCGACGAAGAACATGAACATGCTTTCCAAAAAAAGACCCAAAACACTGTTTTGCATGGTGGAAAATTCAAATGGATATGTGTAGAGAGGGTGGAGATGGATATATTGATAGATATGAGGTGAACGAACGAATAAAACAAGTTATACTGAATATTCTGTTATTTTCTAGTCAAAACTCTTATATGACAGCTAGAATGTCCTACGAATGTATTGATGAATTATATTCTCAATAATTGTTCTTCAAACCAAATGTTATTTATCATTTTTTTGTTATCGATCAAGAAAACAATATAGAACTAGTTTGTTCTCTTCTGCTTTCGTTTGTTTGGAGGTGGATTTGCTCTAATTATTTGCAACTATTCGAGTGAAGTCCAAGACACGGCAGGTGTAGTTAATGTAATAGGTCAGTGAAATGAGCGGCTAATGTGTCCATTCACTATCCAAAGATCGTGAATTCGAATTCTTTTTTTAACTGATACTTTTCATGCGAGAATATATCTAGTTGAAGGTGGATTGATTTTGCTATGTTTCCTGACCGGGAATTGTCGAATTGAATGAAGTTGTTGATTTCTTACGATTAATAGGTCGTAGTAATAGGTCATAGGTCGTAGTACAAGCAATTCAAGCATTCAAGCAATTTAGCTTGATGAAACAATAAATAGGTATCGGGATTTTGTATATCTATTACAGTGAAAATCGCAATAATTAATTATTAGCTTTGATACGGATTTTCATCAAGTATCTGTCACCTTCATTCAATCTGAAAGCAATTGTTTCCTTTGTGAACATCTTTTAGTTACTGTACATATTTAAAAAAAATCCCTAAAGACGTCGAATGTAAATTATAATTTAACATTCATCAACGTAAAAATGCAACCCCTACCTTCAACTCCCTTCGAATGACAGGTACAAACCCCAATTTTTTAAATGGGAAGTATATGCTTGTGATATAATGTTTGAAATGTTTCTTCATTCTCTATTGAAAAATATTATCGTTTTCAAGTTCATTGCGAAAATTAAGATAAAATAAATTGAAACCATGTGGTTACCGAAATTCGATGAAATACACTTAAAACCTAAAATGTAATGCAAAACGTAATGAAATGTAGAATATGAAAAAAACTATGAATGTTAACGATGTAGAAGTTCAAAATGTTCACCGCAAACGTCTTGGCCAACACCCAACAAATAAAACTGTGTTATAATATTATTTAACACATCAGGAGTAACCGACCTAATCGAAAGCGTTATTCGTTCGTTTAAGTCATTGAAATCTGAAGGTTTAGTTTTGTACACATTGCTCTTTACATATCTTCATGAAAAGAAATCTAATTATGAAAGATCAGGTAATCGCGCTGGCCATTCAATCGATCCTCGCCTCCCTATCCACTGATTGGGAAACGTATGGTGATGTGGTGGTGCATCCTGCTGAAACCATGTCGTATTCACTGGAACTTAAGGGTTTCCTAGATCATAAATAGATAGATATAAATTTGCTAAATTTGGAATGTGCTAAATTTGAAGTAGTGCCATTCAAGCTGCCCTCAATGAAAAAGGGAACAATGCTATGGTTTTCCATATTATTATTCAAATGCATAATGCCCAAACATTAACCTTTTGAAGACATTGTGTGTGTTATTCTCTCATCCAGTGAGGATTTTCCGTTGACCAGAAGCGGCAATTTTGCCAATTAGCACGCCCGTTAAGAGACAAAGTACACTCATCAGAAAACATAACCTCTTCTAATTTGATGATAGTTTTATCCAACGTGTCCATCATTTGCTCACAAAAATAAGTTCTTCTAACATAATCGTCTTCCGTGAGCTCCTAAGTAGTTGTCTTTTTATAGGAATGCATTTTATTTCCTTTTAGTATGTTTACTATCAATGTATGGCTAACACTGAATGAAGTAGATACCTGTCCACTCAATATGGGTTTTCCTCAAACTCAAGCATCACAACTAATTTGAGTTCATCTCTCATTGAATTGGCAGCTGTTTTTTTTATCTGTCCCACATGACCAAGCTCGCGAAACTGCTCCTTTATTTTGCCTATTGTTCCTTGAGATATGAGCGAGAAATTAGTAAATTTCTCAAGAAATAGGTGAGCTTCTTCCTGTTGTGTTCAGGTGTTCGGGGTTATTTAATGCATTTCCATTTGTCATACTTGAAGTTTAAACTTAAATTGAAATACTGATAAATACTGTTGTAATATACAAAACAAGTCGACAAGAAAATTATTTACAGTTTTTTAAAAGATACCATCTAAAAATACTGCTATGGTTTTTGCCTACTTTCTTATTATCAATACCTCATTATGAAATAAGTTTTGAGTATATTGTAGTAACTACATAATTTTAATTTATTGTATCTCAATAGTTGCAATAAACTTGAAAGCGATAACATTTTTGTATGGAGAATAAAGAGACCTTTAAAAAGATATATTACAAGCCTATACATCCCATTCGAAGAATTGGGGTTGTTCCTGTCATCCGACAGTGGTTGAAGGTAGGGGTAGCATTTTTCCGTTAAAGTATGTCAAATTATAATTAAAATTTAACGTGTTTCGGGATTTTGTTAAAATATTTCCGTAACCGAAATGATGAATTTATTCCATTTGGCTTTTACACACTATATATTGGCAAATAATGGCTGTATATGAGCGATCTCTTTCATGGCGACCTATCTTCATGCAATATTATTACTGTATTTTGCCATATATGAAAATTTGGAAATGGTAATTTCAGTTGAGGGAGCATATCTGTTCGAAGTCATTTAACTGAATAATCAGTTTCTGTAAGTAATTGAATGAATAACCACAAAGCGTTTCAGATCACTCCGCATCCAATTGGTCACAGGAAAATATTCAGATAATTAATTAAGGGAGGTATGTGCGTTTGATAGATTTCATTTATTACAAATGTTCAATCGTAATTTCAGGTCATTAATTGGTCATTATATTTTGCTTTAGTAAGTTTGTGTATGAACGACTAACAAGAGTGTTTTGTCACTAAAGAAAACATTCCGTTTTGAAAATACGAAAATCACTGACAAACCTCATTTTTTTCAGGAAAAGCTTTGAAGGAAAAAATGTGTTTCATTCAACACATTCTAAGATGAATTCAAATGGTTTGATTATTATCTTGAGAGAATTTACTATTGCTTACGTATCATAGATAAATAGATAGATAGAAGTGTATTTAACCACGTAATGCAAAATATACATCAATAGCAGAATATTTGCAATAAACTGTGAGCGACCTTTATGTGAATATCCTACATATCAATCGAAAGTTTCATCAGTTAAGTAATGAAAAACTTTTCACCATTTTCTAACAGAATGAATAGAGCTTTCATACGAGCGAGTTGTAATCTATTTTTCACAACAACGTTACAGCTTACTTACACTTAGACATCAGATATAATAATACAGAATGGAGAAATTTTAATCTTAATAAACTAAATAAACTCTAACATTCTCCCCTTCAGTAATTGTCTTATCAACAATTACTCTTTTTCTGGTTCTGGTCGTGTACTGGCAACACACATAACCTGGTGACAGGTCTTTAAAAAATTATTTTCTTGACTGTCATAACGTCAGCAATACGTATTTTTCCATCCTTTGCTGGATGAAGATGAACTACTTTTCATTTTAGCCAACAATTCCGAGATACGTAATATCCACAGATTAGAACAAAATAACCTATTTTGAAACGAATCTGTTCATTGTGACATTTGCATCTTTTAATTAGTCATGGCACATACTCACGTGACCAAGGTTGCCAGAATATATCGGCAATCTTCAGAGCTGCCTTCCTTTCATTCCTTCAGGAGATGTGAATTTGTTTCTTCAATCTTGGAACAAGGTAATGCCGCATATAATGGTCCAATCAAAAAATGGTTTGGAGTAAGTGCATTATACTCATTTGGATCAGTTGATACGTGCGTCAGTGGTCGAAAGTTCAAAATGTTCTCTATTTCTGCGAAGACTGTCCACAAGGCCTATTCTTGGGGATATCTTTGCCTTAAAATTTCTTTTAAAATGATGGATTGTATGACAGGAGGGAGTGTTCCTAAGGATTATTTATTTGAAATATTTGTTTTATTTATTTTGCTCATATACTTGAATTTATCTGAGATTTTTTGAATAGTTGGCAAAAATAAACAGAATTTGAATACTTGTCAAACATAAAAACTACGTCTTGTCATTCGAAGTATTTTCATTAAAAAAAATTTAAACCAAAGGCAATTTCAAAATCAAAACTAAACCGGAGTCAGAAACAACCACCTTCCACTGTCGTTAAGGATTGAATCATATATAGCGGCTGCAAAATGTACCATCCACCTTACAAATATTGAAGATATACCGTCCAACGCCAGCTTCGGAAAAGCAGTAAAATGAGTTCTTTCCGATAAAACCTATTATAGTTTGGAAGTATATTATTTGGATAGAATAGAATAATAAGAAGACCAAAACCATACACATCTATACACTTTATATACAGTATACACCTTCTATTGTTTCTTATATTTTGAATTTCAAATTGAGTAACTGATTGTTTTGATTTAGTTTAATTTTATATAGTAGTGACCATTTTTTACATTTATCAAGTGTTACTACTTTAATCACATTGACTGAAATTCCTTCACCTTCAAACAAATGACTGAAATGCTTTATCAATTATTCCGAAACATTTTATCAGTCCCACGCTTTCATCAAATGAACATCGTTGTGCAACGAACATTTCAAATAATCTTCCTTCTGAACACATATTTGTGAAACAGTCCAGTAGAACGTGCTTGAAATATTGAGTTGCAGAGAGTTGATCAAATTAGACCCGATCTAGCTCCCGTCAATGCAGCCTGTAATTTCAGGCGGGGTATTGATAAAGGTTTTAGAGGTGATACTTGAGTTTTGGCATTCATGAAGCAAACTTTCACATTTTTGTTTTGTTTCCAACGAATGTAACCCACAACAACGTAGGTGTCCTCAGATGAATTACAAAAATGTGAAGTTGAAAAGTACTTTTCTTCCTTTCCATCGTCAATCCATTCTGTCCATTTCATATACATTCAAGTTATCGGAAATGTCATCATTTCAGTCGATTTTACTTTTCCAGATATCTTGGAGAAGTATTTTACCTTGTACCATGAAATTTGCTAGGAATCCTAGGGGATCGATAATCTACATCACCACTTTCAAAACTCCTATTTCTCTCTCGAATGGTTTTCGTCCATTATCTGATACACTTTTATCTATTTTATGGAAATTGGTTTCGAAAGTGAATGTGTCGTCTTTGAGATCCCACCAGACACCTACTATTCTTTCGTTTGACGATTCGCTTTTATCGATTTTTTTTCCAATTAGCTAATAACCCATCATCTATATCTTTTAATATATTCGAATTATTCGCTATTCAATCACAAACTTCGAAATTTTCCTTTACTATGTACATATAATACATCAATCTTCTTCTTTCCTCGGCGAAGCCGAAGAAAACAACGTTCATTTCATAAATATCTGGTTGTTTCGCCATCTCCATTCCTCCGTATAAAATCTGTTGAGAGTTTCGATCTTCTTTTCACACCTTGACCTTAAGAAAAATTTCTTTGATCCACAGAAGTAAAAGAAACCTTTTTTATACGACAGTTGAGGAGAATGTTTTGCAATTAATTATAAAGGTCAGGTAAAATCATTTAAACTCACCCCAACCAAATCAAAATCCAAAGTTTAGTTTGTCAAAATAACTCAAAATAATCTATTTTTTCAACAACGATACAGCTATCTTATACATATCAAAGATTTACAAAACATGAAATATAATTATACAGAATGAAAAACATTAAAATCTTAATAAAAGAAATAAACTCCAACAAATAGTCTGTGAAGTGTATTATTATGCATCAGAAGCATGTGGGGATAAAAAAAATAACCCCTTCAATTCTTTTGAGAACGTATATTGTATGGTGTCACTGATATTGAATACTCAAATATATGACAACCTCGTGAGAAATCATATCGTAGGTCATTATTACCATAATCATCAGACGAGAGTTCTACATCCAGTAATGATAGGTATAACAGACAGAGGTCAAAAACTCGCGCGTAAGTTACACTCTTTCAATTTAACATAGTTACACTCTTTCAATTTTTTTAATCAACAGATACAACTCAGCATGTCTTCAATGAATCCAGATTTTAATCCAAAACAACGAAAAACAATGATTACATTGAAGTAATTTAATTATATTACAGTTTTGCCACACATTCTCATCGTGAAAAACTTTTTTTAAGAACTGATTTCTTAATGATTCAGTTAGGACATCACTGATTATAATTTAAATGAAGTTTTATTTTTCAATTTTTGTCATTCTTGCCATTTCAGTTATACATTTTAAGGTCTGCTACATTAGACAACCACTTCCAGAAATGTGTTTCCCTGCTGTGTTTGCGAGGTAGGAAACGTGATTCTGTTCTGTACTCGAGAGCAGAAAACGTTGTTAGAAAATGGTGGCATTTACCTCTCTGTCAGAAGTGGGCACGTGACTCCATGCCCTTATCTACAAATCTGGTGTTGTATATGTTCATTTATATTTCACACTGTATAGGTCATATTTTACCGATATGTGTATTTAGTGAAGTCTGTCATTCTGTTATCACTTTTGTCATATGCATTTTTATAATAAAGTATTACGTATTTCTTAACAAGAATTTACATATACAATAGTGGCGACGAGGACGGGATAGAATAAAATGGATTCTGAACT
>WOGN01010492.1:0-10384 GCA_015342105.1 Leptinotarsa texana | reverse complement strand
ATCAAATTCCAAACAATTTAAAAAAATATTTTTTTTGTAAACCTGTGTAATTAATCGAAATCGATGAAAAACAGTAGAAATCGGTGAAAAAAAAAATAAATAAGAATTATAATACTAGAAATTTCCTACAGTTGGAAGTGCCAACACATAGTTTAGTTGTATCAGAATCATGCCCAAGGCTTATGGCCATTAAATTGCACAATAACCTTCCAAGTAGAATTTTGGCTCTAAAACAGTAGATACCTATAACTATCAAAAATCAAAGAGTTGCTTATTTGGATAAATCCTGTTATTCTCTCAAAGAATATATGGATGATATGATATGACACCCTGTACATGTACATTTAATAACGATGCTGTTACATAAATAACAGATTATTTTTGGGTTAGACTTTTATATAGTATGTACATGTCCAGCATTTTAGGCCGATTTTAATATTTTTAATAACGATGCTGTTGAATAAATAGCAGATTATTTTAGGTTTTGACTATTATATATTATTTTATCTATGTACATTCTGTATATTGTGCCTCTAAGTGCACGGAGTTTGTATTTTAATTTTGTATTTGTACACGTTTTGACATACTCAATGTCAATATTATTATTATTATATTCTAATATCAATTTTAAGTCCAAACTAACACCCTTTTTAACTTATGGCTAGACGACCATCAGACGTTCACATGTGAACAAAACGGGCTCTATTTTTTTATTTTATGCGCGCGAGGTTATACCAGTTTTGTTGATTGAACATTTCACATATAGTAAGTGGACATATTAGCGAAACATGTGATCTATATTTGTCACCTCTCAGAAACTGCTTTAATAACAAGGGGGTGCCACAGGGCAGTATATTAGGTCCAATCCTGTTCTTTTTATATGTAAACGATCTACGATAGTCCATGATAAATCCGTTATATTAACAAATTATGCCGATGACACAAACATTCTAATTGCTGGAAAAAACTATCGAGAATTGACTCTAAAACCAAATAACACTGTACTCCTACTATCAAATTGGTTCCAAAAAAACCCACTAACGCTAAACACTGGAAAAACAAACTGCATACTTTTTAAGCATAGTCGAAATACACGAGATCTGCCAGCACACATCGAAATCGATAACACGCAAATCTCTTTTGTTGACTCCACCAAATTCCTGGGGGTCATCATTGACAGACACATGTACTGGATGAAACACATTCAACTGCTCTGCGGCAAGCTTAGCAGAGTTTGCTACTCTCTTCTGAAGTAGGACAAAAAAGTATAATTCTTTATTACCATGTATGAGGGATCTTTAAAATAATCGTCAATACAAAGTTTCATGATAGGTTATAATTGAAAGCAATGGAAATTATAATAATTCTGTACTTTTTACTAGTTCGAACTAGTATTATATAATATGAATTTAAATCTCTGATAGAACAAATAAAATTAAAATGAATTAGCTAAAAATAACAATTGCATTAAGCAATATATCGTGAAATGAAATTACAATCAAATAAAAATAAGCTAGCATAGAGATACCCAACATATGGAAACCTTTAATCAAGCGGGAAAACGATCAACGCCCACTTAACAGGTGAAGCGGAGAGAGAAAAGAGGAGATAGATAAGAGCGTTGGAATCCCGAACTAGTAAAATTTACCATGAAACATTGTCAGACATTTTCAAACAAGCCTGTACTTCCGTAACCTTCAAGGAAATTTCAACAAAATCCGTAAACATTCACAATATGTCCCGTGAATTTAAACTGGACATTCATTGTATATTCACAATACAATATATAGTGAATATAAAAATTATCCAATGGATACCAGCTTGTCAACTGTGGGATACACCCATATTCCATCCATTAATCAAACTGAAAAATTAAACAAAATATTCCAATGATACGATTTTTTGTTATTTCAAAAGTTTATTCATTATTAAATAAGGTACAAATACTAGTGATCAAATAAAAATTAACATATTATATATAAACAACTTAAAATTAGTTTTCCATCTCACATCTATCTAGAACTGGAACATATTCATCTGGCATCAAAAACCACCACTGTGCATGGGGTTAAGGAAATATAATACATACAAAAATATACATGATGATCTTATTAAATTTCAAATGTAGTTGAGTTAGTAGCTGATGAATACAAGGCCGTAGCCAGGGGGGATCAAGGGGGATTGATCCCCCCCCCGAAAGTTCTACAAGCAACGGTCATCCATTATATCAAATACAACGATTGGCTTGTTTAAACATAACAGGAGTCATGAGAATAATGCCAACCGCGGCAATGGAATTAATTACTGGTCTGTCCCCTCTGGACCTGTACGTTAAGAAAGTCGTGTTAATGACCATGTTACGATTGCACAAGGCTTGTGTAAACCTCGAAGTAAGAATGGGTCAAATGAGGCTTAGCCTTTGGCGAGAAGCGCACACTAAGCAACCTGTGCTGCAGGCAACCAGTGATGCAATTATACCCAAGTTTGTGTTTAACGAACCCTACAAAGTACAACTAAAACAGAACACAAAGTCAGATGCAATACGCATATATACAGAAGGCTCAAAAACCAAAGGAGGCTCAGGATGTGGAGTGTACTCCAGATCACTAAGCCTACGGATTCAGTGGAGAATGGGAAAAAATATCAGCGTGGTTCAAACAGAACTTGCTGGTATCTCAAACATCACAAAATAAATAACCAGGAAAGGAATTTCTGGCAAAAAATAACAATCTGCACTGGTAGCAGACAAGCCCTACAAGCCTAGAACAGACAACGTGTTACCTCAGGGCTAGAAATTTCTGGCAAAAACATAACAATCTGCACTGATAGTCGTCACGCCTTATTAGTCTTGAACAGACGTGTTATCTCAGGGTTAGTACTAGAGTGCCACCAATATTTAGCCAAAGTCTCGTTAGATAATAACATTATCCTGAGGTGGGTTAAAGGCCACGACAGTAGTAAAGGTAATCGCATTGCCGACTCTTCAGCCAAAGAAGCGGCTGGGCTAAGAATTGTAGGACCCAGACTAAACGGTTTGGCGTTAATGTCAATCCACCGTATAACTGACATCGACACTGAGGAGGTAATTGATTTTTTTGCAGCAACGAGAGCTAAAAAACTAAATTTGATTTTTAAAAAAGATGTCAATATTTCTGTAATGGCTTTCTAATAAATATATTTGATCATATATTTTTATATTTCATTTTTTTCTACTGTTCCACCAAAGCAAACCCCCCGAAATTGTTTTCTGGCTACGGCCTTGGGTGAATGTGTTAGATGCAACACATAAATGCATAATAGTTTATGCATTTATGTGATTTGTACCATGTAAACCAAAAGTATCAAAAGTGGTGAAAGAATAAGTTAACAGTTTTATCTTGGACTTTGATATGTGTTCAACCTCTTTATGTTACATGGGCTATATATTCTAAAGACTTATAACTCTGTGTTGCAGAGTGACTCAATCAGTAATTATTCAGATACTAACCTCAAGCAATTTAAAAAAACTCGTCTTAGACATATACATTATTTTGTCCACTAATCACAAATCTCAAGTGAAAACATTGTGGTCCAGTTTACTTTCGGAGTTTGTTATTCGAACATCAAAACTTTTTTAAAATTCACCTACTTCAGGAACTCACTTTTTTTATTGAAAACAAGTAAAATAGAAGTTTCTTATCCCCATCCCATACTATGGATCTTTATTCACTTATTCATCAATTATCGACCAGTTCTATTCACTTATCTTTAATGTTTTCACACACAAATCCTTTATTTGGCACAATATCCTAAATAATTTCAACTCAACTCAAAATTCGTGATCAGCAGACAAAAATGTGCAAGTTCAACAAAACATTTTTTAAAAAAAGCACAAGGTAAGTATCCTAATAGTTACCATTCACTCATTCCTCTAAGCATATCGGAAGACAAGCTAGAAGAATAAATACACAGGATTATAAGGATATCTCATGTAAAGTACAGCTTTACATATATAAACCTCTCCATCAAATATTTGAAGTGAATTGATAATTTTTAGTAAAAAGGATACATCTCTTTGTACGCTTCTTGTACATAATACGGTAACCACATTCTCTGCAACGGATTGGATCCCTGGGCCTCAATTCATTCTCATTGTGACATTCTGAAATGATACAAATACATTATTTGTTTCAATAAGCATTCAAAAATGCCTTACCTCCACAAATATAGAGCATTGGAGTTTTCAATGCAGCCGTATCTTTACTTGAAGTTTCTCCAGACATTTTGTGGCTTTAAAATTGAGTAATAACTAACTGGAACCGTTCCCTCTACTAGCTGAAAAACCTATTAGCATTCAAATAAACCTGATCAACTCTAGACCCAAGTTCCACTGAAATAGGAATTTTTTGGTTATAAAGATGGACAGACAGGGTTCCCAAATACCTTCTTCTTCTTTTTCCATTAATGGCTTCAGCTGTCAGGGCTATCCAGCCTAGAGTTTCAGGATCATGTTACTACTACAGGTGGAGCCCACACTGAAGTGGATCTGAGTTGGAGCCAAACCCCACCTGGGTTTGCATTAAAACAAAGTTCAACTGTCATTTGAAGTCAGTTAACAAGCACTGTCTGACTGCACTAGAGTGTAAGCACTAATGTGAGGAGATGCACTACGGTTACATGTATGGACACTATGACACAGGTCATAATTGAATGATTGGCGCACATGCGCACAAGTATTAGGTCTGTCTTGATCATTACAGCTTTATATTGGATGCAATCAGGAATTTGGATATGGTTTGTATGTTAGATGGTGATATATGTTTGAAAAAGATATTGTGGAATGTAAGAGGCTTAACTGTTGAAGGAGGGATGCTGAAGCATTTGTATATTGTAAGAATTGTTAGGGAAGGCAAAGAACCTTCTTAATTATAAAACCTTAAATTTTTTTGGCTTCGGCTGTACATACTCTCCGGCCAATATGCGTATAAGAGTCGAATTGATAAAACGATACATGTTGAACATTGTATTGTGCTTTTCTCAAAACAAAGTAAAAACAAACAAAATGAAATTGCAAACTTCCTCCGCCCTTGAATTACGATGTCTGAATTTGCTCACTTTTGAATTCTCGAAAATTACGTTCTTAGAATTATACTTGCGATTAGCGCATAGTGTACCAAGTTTTTCGGTGTAACAGTTTATGAAACAAGTGTTACCAATGAGTAATAGTTGTCAATCGCATGAGTCTGTCATGTAGTTTTGTTCATACGTTGCTACCTTCGACATGTTTTTTCCATAATATACGTTGAAGTCGTATGTATAACCACATTTCAAGCAAAGTTTGAAAAGCTTTATTCCAAAGGTACGTCTTGAAAATGCACTAGTTTCCTTAATGCAGATGTTTTCCCAAACAAAGTTTTTTCTTTCTAGAAGTATTGCATTCTACCACGCTAATATGCATACTAAAGGCTCATTTACACATATAGTGACTGGGTAGAGTACTTGTATAATATAAAAAATTCTCGTCCAAGTCCGGACATGGCCGAGAGGACTTGGACAGTGCTCAACTTTGTAGGGTCAAGTGGTGTTCTCACCCCCATTATAAACAAGTACTCGCACAGGATAGGTAAGGGTGTGTGTTTGTGGTATTTATTTAGAACGGACTGACCCGTTACCAATTGAACATTAATAACAGTATCCATGATAATAATTAAACAATTTTCACAAACATTTTTATTTCTAGATGCGTTTCGTCCACACTGTAGTGTAGATTTGTAACGAGTGTGTGAAGCTCACATACATGAACTACGTTTAATGTTTTAATTCCTCACGATTTCTTGCGTGTTTGCCATATCAACAGAACCGTTTTCCACAAAAAACTAAACTTAGCTGATTACTTTCCTAATAAGTACTAGTACGATGTGTACAAATCGCTGTCTAGTTCTCTTGACCCAGTCACCAACTAGCGTAAACTTGCTTGTATAGGCTGTTCACGTTAAGAAGAGATTGACGTCATTTTTTGTAATTTTGTATATCCAACATAACAACGTTAAAATTCCCACTGAAATGCTTTCAACGGCAATGATACTAGTAACATTTCATTTTGTAAGTTGCTCAACTGCTAGTAAAATTTCAGACGTTGCCGAATCGATAAAAGCTCGAAAACTGTCAGTCTTTCTTTTCTTTTCAGAACTAATCATTTCTTTTGATAAGACCTGCGTACATTCAATATGCCTAAAACATTGTCGAAATAGTCCCAACAAATACTAAAAGTAAGTAAGGATAAATAGCAATAAAACATATCAACAGTACAAAAAATTTCTTCTTATTCTCCAAATTTATGGACGTTGCTCCCCATTCGGGCGCATTTGTCCAGGCTCCTCCTGTCAAATTGACAGAAGCTTCGTCGGAGGGGGGCGCAGCAATGCTGCCACCCCTTTTTGACACACTTTTTATGATAAAAAACAATAACTTTTTTTTTCGCTTCCTGTTCAGGAGACATTTTGATTTGTAAATTACATACATGGCCCCTTTACGTGGTTATCCGAATCACTCCGGCCTGGAGACCGGCATGAATAAAGGGGCCCTTAAACTTCACTTTAATTTAAACTCTCACGCTTTTCAATATTATTACATGAACTATCACAACACAACACAAAACGGAGCCCCATGATAGCACATGGCATCCACGTACCTTCTTTGTGGACAGATGTTATCAGTACGTCCGCCCACTACCACGGCCACCACGAGGTATTCATTCTTTGAAAAAAAGCCACAATCAGCATGTTGTGCTTGATTATTATGAACCCAAAGTGTTATCCGCCTACCTGTGTATTTGAATTCTGCAAATTCAACCAGAAACGTTCAATAGCTTGACCTTTACGTATCTAACGAAAATTGCTATGTTACAGTAAGTCGGAATTCGATGAAAGGTCGATGCTGTTTCTGTTTTCCCGGTAACCAGCTGTCGTACCCCTATGAACGACAACCCTCAGAAGTCGACACTTGTGCGAGTTGAGGATTAACAAGTACTTACCTTTTAACGTGTGATTTCTAACACGGGTTGGATGATAGAAAGTGAAAATCGGTCGTTCAGACTAGGGCTTGAGCCAGAGACCAACACAGCGGTCGATTTGTGTAAGTAAGTGAACAAAGCACCCACTTCGACACCTACCGGCTAGTGTGAAAAACAAAATAAGATCTCATAAATTTATTCAATTTGACCAAGCTGTCCATCGCTTCTTTCAGTGTAGCACTAAGTTTACCACAAAGGGCTACCTGGTGGATTATGTACTGATACGATATTATACCTGGGTTTTTATACCTGATTCTCTTTACTATATCTTTTTCTTTGCCAATCATTGCTGGGGTTGAAAGTGCATATTTCCGTAAAATAGTATTTGGTTCAACCTATGAATGTTTCGTGTGCGTAATAAAGATTTAAAATTATAACTAATTCGCACAATTTCATACCAACACACAGGCTAGATAGGAAACTTTGGGTACTTGTAACACAAGTTAACTAGGTGACTTAAACTAAAATAAGTACTCTAAGTTGAATTGTATGTGGCTTAAAAATATTATTCCAATAATTGTCGTTCATTTTATAGACTAGAAAAACTTATTCATAATTTTCGAAATGACAATTTTTTTTACGTTTCATCCTCATACAATGAACCTCAGAATTTTTATTCAATATTCTCTTGCAACTCTGACTTATACAATCGAGCCTGAGTTGGGTGGCTGATTGAATCAAAATTATACAAGAAAACTCCTGCGAATCATGTCTTCTCATTGGCTGCAAATAATACTAATGATAATACATAATGTGAATATAATATATATTGTCTGGATAGCAAAACAATATTTAACTAAAACATACATGAAACTACAAAGGGGAAATTCCTGGTTATTTAGAATCCTTATATTCTATTATTCTTCAAATAACCTCACTTTACGATAAATTGCAGATAAAGAGTGGTATTTGTTAGACTGTAAGGATAAGTAGAAAGTAAATCAAAGAAAAGAAATTGAATTGATAGTTCAATCAAATATAGTTCTTATAACATTATTGTCATCACATTTCATCACAAGCATAGAGTTTCAAAATCTTCATTGTGGAGAATACAAGACTCATTTCTCAATGAGCAACAAACCAACTAAACCATACACGAATCAAATCAAACGCAGGATCAGATATCATTACCCTTCAAAGTTCAATGAAAATTTTTGTCGTAACAATTACATAATTACATATCAATTACAATATTTACCAATAGTATGTTCAATCTGAGTTTTTGAGTTACCTTGAAAAATCTGCCAGTTTTACCGAAACGCCACTGGCTATCACTCCGGAGTCTTCATGTGTAAACAGAAACATGATTTGTTCGACTTGGAACTCTTATATATTGTAGACATTTCAAGAAAAAATATTTACTTTCAGCTTGCTATTTCTAGAAAAATTAGTCATCATTATTTCATAAAATAAATACTGAAATCTCACTCCGTTTATTAGAATTTCGATCATTTGAAATCGCGTATCCTGAATCTGATAAAGATTGAATCGTTTGTGTAATTTCGTGATATGACTCAATATTTACCAATACAAGTCAATATTGAAATAAAAAAGTATGTTTTATGTCTACTATAACAACAACGAATTGATATCATTGAAAGTATAAAACAACTTTTCAATAAAACATTTAGCGGAATTTCCATATGGAAAAAATGTTTTAATTGGTTTTGCAAACATTTTACAATTTATGTAATATTCGTTTACATTTCTTTATTTTATATCATTTTTGTGTTCGAGAAATGAAACGAGTCTATTGGATATTCAACCAATTTGATGGCCCCTTCCGAAATGAAATATCTGAAGCAATTCAACGTTTAGTCGGGCTCGCTAAGGAAAATTACCCCTCCTCTACACGCCATCATCAATTAATTACAGACCAAATTGAATTGATTCTGTTTGAAATCCGTTAAACGGATTTTGCTCTTCTACGAGCGACAATCTTGAAAAATCTTTCAACGTTCGATTTTGAACCTCAAATATTTTCGAATTGACAGGAATTACAAAAAAATCGTCGAAAATTTCAACTGAAACTTTCACCTTTCTGCACTCAAGCGACATCTACCGATCTTCTCCGCGTGTCGCTGTCCCCCTCATCTCTCTATTGATTATAGTTTTAATATAATTTTTCATTTCATCTTCATTATTATGTTATATTTTGTACACATAATTTTTCAAAAATCCCCAAAAATCTAAAGTGTCATGTCTGATGAACAAGAAGGGCACTCAACAGGACCAATTGTAGCAATCCATTTGTTTCTGAAACAGTTTCGCAACATTCTTTCAACGCCACTGAAATTATGTGCTGGTGCTCCATCCTGAAAATAGATTATCTGACGAGTCTTGAGATCAAGATCATCGAAAAACTCTTTCAACACTCTTCTTAATGAATAAATGTAACGGTGACCGTTCAAAGAACCATGATAGAAAAATGGAACAGAAATTCTGACTCTAAATATATCACACCAAACATCAATACTAAATCGTCTTTGCGGATTGTGGGGACGGATTACAAATTAATTCATTAATTTGTAATTTGTTTATTTCAATACTTTCCAACAGGTTGAGTTTCAAACTTTTTTTCTGGAAATGGAGGGGTTACACATATGCCGGTTACACATATGCCATCTTAGTGGCATATGTGGCATATGTGTGCATATGGCATTAGTATATATGTGATCTTGTCTCCATTTATTCATAAAGCACCGACAAAACCCCAATCGTCACACCAGGATCACCAGGTTCTAGTGTCTGTACTGATCTTATCTAATAAGGAGAAATCTTATCTTTTTCAAAATTTGTTGAATAACAAAAGGTGGAACAGCAATTTTACTAGATAATTCTCTGATGGAATCATTTGGATTTAGCACAAAGTAGGCTAAAAGTGATTTCCCTTTTTTGCTGTTAGTTGTTACGTGTTAATTTACCTTTTTTCTGATTTTTGTTAAATTACCTAGAAGAAAAATATATACTACTTCGATGTTTATTTATTTATTGTTATTACATTGGAATTTGATTTATTCTCTATTCCTAATCAAGCCGTAATCGTTGGACTTTTTGTTGTTCAGGCCATTCACTATATCAGACCTTTTTCTTTTCGCTTTATGTCCCTTCGTTGTACGCTCCCATGGTTTCATCTTGACGATTCGCTTTATCGTTACCTTTGTTACGAAACTACAAAAAGTATATGGTAACTAGAAGATCATTGATTTAAATTATCAAACTTACCACAGAATCTCAAGATCATTTATGAACACACCTGATCTCCACAGGGTTTCGAACGAAAAGAATATCCATTGGAGAAAGATATAGGCAACACCTTGATCAGGCGAGCTC
>WOGN01010491.1:0-10384 GCA_015342105.1 Leptinotarsa texana | reverse complement strand
TCTGAATGCAGATGGATTTGTGGTCCTAACGGAGGAGTCTGGAACAGGAATAGATGGATCGTGGAACCTCCAACAAATCGTGCAGGGGTAGGATCTTGGATCGGCAGTCTCCCAAATGAAGCTTGCACTGGAAACTGCACGCACGACTTTCAGAAAAGTATCCCTGCCCTCCAACTATACCTCGACACTTGAATTCAATCTCTCGAAAAGGGATTTGGTCCTCCAAAAGAGTTTAAGAAGTAAATCCGGCCTCCAAACGATGTATTACGGATCTGAACCTTTCCACAAAGGCTCCTCTCTAATAGACCAGGAGTAGTAAAACGATGAAAAAGGTATATCAGAAGCTGTAATCCCCTAATCGGGTGCTGAGTGAGTAATTTGTCCAAAATTCCAGAAACAATCAACGACGAATCCACAATCCACAACGCATCACTCAGACTATAACGCAGTAAAACGACTTCAGTCGTTTACTCTGACAAATCTTCTCCATCCTTCTTTCACTAACGCTCCGAAAGAGAGATGTGTTTCTTTACGAACCATAACTCACTTGAACCCAAATAACAAATATTTCAACTATATCCTGACGGAGAAAATGAAACAACACCCTTATAATACTATTATAATGTAAATACAATCTAACTCCGGTCATAACCAAGATTTTCCAAAAAAAAACATCAGTTTGTATTGCTGTGGGCAAACCGCCTTTGTACGGAACGCACTTTCCAATATCGACTCGTCGTAGTTGGTCATCTTGATTTAAACTCCAATCGCACTAAATGCTAATCAGGTGGAAGATGGGGAATGAATTGGGGTGAGCAGAGCCGGACTTGACAGTGACCGCATTTTGTTTACGAACCTTTTTGATACGTCACAGCACCCCCCTAACCTGAAGAAAATTTACTCCGGTAAATTTTCACCAGCGCTAGCTGACTTGAGATCTTTTATACTCCATACTTTCTTGTTTCTGGCCCTCTCATCTACGAGGCTATACATCCATGGAGAAACTCTACGCTTGACAGTAAATGGACCTACCCATCGAGGAGCTAACTTCTTAGAAAAATAGTTCGTTGCATCCATGAGGTCGAAATTTCTTCGCCAAAGTAATTGATGAGGAACAAACTCTTCGTGGCTACGACGGAGATTATATCTCCTCTCAGTGTTCTGAGAAGCTTTCTGACGTCTTCGAAAACGCATTGCAACAACTTGCTCCTACTTTTTGAAGACTCAGATGGTTGGTCACTGTATACTTCCGAGTACCTTCTTGCGAGCAAATTCCTGTCCATCGGTAATCATGTTCCTGCCAAAATTGACAAAGTATGGGTTCTGCTTAATTGTCTCGTGATAAGCTGTCCTAGTGGCACAAGCCAGTTTAGCCAAATTCTCATCAAATTTCCGGTGGTGGTCGGAGACATAAGTCGCCATCATTGTCTTCAGCGTCCGGTTATACCGCTCAGATGAATTAGCCTGAGGATGATATAAAGAATTATATCGGATCTTCACGCCATAGTCTTTCATCAATTTGGAAAAGATGTTCGAGACGAAGTGTTTACCGTTGTCACAGAGCAGTAATCTTGGTACTTCAAATATGAGAAAAACATCCTCTTCGATAACTTTTGCTACATGTGGAGCTTTAGAAAACCTAAGAGAAACCACTAACGGAAACTTACTAAACGCATTCAAGACCACCAATATGAATCGATAGCCCTCATTCGAGAAGGTCCTCATTCGAGAAGGTCCCATCAAATCGGTAGCAATAACTTCCCAAGGCTGAGTAGCGCGGGGTTGTGCTGTCATCAACTCTTTCGGGGGTCCCTAGTCCACCTTGTGAGCAGCACAAGCTACACAACAACTTCTTTCCACTTCTCCTCTGCTTCACCTAACAGCAGACCATTTCCACCAACATACTTGAATAACCTGCCATCCACCATTGGCCATTGCACAAACTTCAATGGTTTGGAGAAAGTACCTTTACAAATTTTATCATACCAACGATTATTGGTTTGTATTGGGACAGCTTTTGCAGAATCGATGACCGGGACAGATCGAGACAACAGATCCGAGACAACATGATCTTTACATTTTCGATGGTTAATTTCAAAATCGAACTGCTGCATCCTCATAGACCAACATACAAGCCTGTCGGTGGGATCCTTAAGGTTTTGCAGTCAAACCACCGTGACCACCGTGAATGGAATTCCCTTCAAATATGGATGTAACTTCTCGATGGATCAGATTACAGCCAAACATTTTAGTTCTGTTGTCGAATAATTCCTTAACTAACGGCTCAATGACCTACTCAAGTACTGCTCCTATCCCAAATCCACTACTATCACACTGAACTACAAACGGTAGATTAAAATCAGAACAATTCAGCACAGGTGCTGACACAAGACATTCTTTAATCTTTCTGGAAGAGTCCTCACACTCAGGTGTCCACAAACATTTTCTACCTTTTCTCATCAGCATGTTATTGGTGAGATTAATGTCGCAGAATCGGGTATGAACCTACGATACCAAGAAAAAGTTCCAATAATACTTCGTACCTCTTTCACACTCTTAGAAGACTGACTATTCAACATAGCCTTTACCTTATCAGGGTCAACGAGCAAACCATTTCTGTCTGCTACATGACCTGAATATTTCAATTCTGGTCTATGAAATTGGCATTTGTCCCAACTGACAGTCAAATTAGCTTTCCTCAAGCGTCTCAAGACTTCATCTGAAATTTTTACATGTTTTTCGAATGAGTTAGCGATCACCACTATATCATCCAGATAAGTGAAGACATTGGGTTCCAGCTCCGGACCTAGGACATTATCAATAAGGTGTTGCCACATTGCTGGACTATTATGTAAGCCATACGGATGTCTTCAGAACTGGAAGAGTCCTCTACCAGGTACTGTGAACGCCGTAAAAGGTCGTTATGACTTAGCCACGGGCACTTGCCAATACGCAGAATTAATGTCCAATGTCGATAAGTAATGAGCATTTTTCAATTCATTCGAAACAATAGAGAGACATAAGGAAGAGGGTAAGTATCCCTTTCTGTCACAGCGTTTAACCTCCGATAGTCGACACAAAATCTTAACGAGTTGTCTTTCTTTCTGACAATCAAGATCGGCGAAGACCAAGGGCTACTAGACCTTTCTATCACTTTCAACGATAACATCTTGTCTAGCTATTTGTCAATGTGGGCTTGCATTACTGGCGACACCGGGTAATGTCTCTGTTTAATGGTTGCGACTTTACAGTTGATGACATGTAGTTGATGACGGTAGTACCTCCCAGTGATGAACCCATGAGTTCCCTATTTTTATTAATCATAGTTTTCAACTGAACTTTTTGCAGATCAGACAACACAGTCTTACTCTGAAGGTGATTAACAGTTCCAATCGTTGCGGGTAACTCGGAAAAATGCCATTCATTATGCCTCAAATCAGGGACAATTCCCATGATTCTCTAAAAATCTGACCCTAAGATAAGCGTATAAGGTGCCCCAGGAAGGACTAAAACGGATAAAATTCTCAAACGATCTCTAACCAGAAAAGGTACCATACATTCTCCTAACTCATCACAAGTTTGACCACTAGCGACACGACATACCGACTTCTTTGGAGTATCAAACACTAAACCCAAATTTTTAAGTACCTGTGCACCACAACTATCAACAATTGTTCGAGATGCACCTGAATCTATAGCCCTAACTCTTCAGAACCTAAAATTCTAACCTTCAAATACGGTCTCTCATCATTAACTGCATGATCTACATCTACATCAAGTATCGGCCAGTTCTATTCAATTATATTCAATCAAAAAGAATACGAATCATATGTCATTCGCATTCAATCCTTTGTCACAGGCTGCAGACAAACAGATTTTTAATATGACAACTATGAACTTTTTTTCAAAGAATACGTGGACTCTAAAAAACTACTTTGCATTTCATTCATAAATCAATTGACCTTGGCCAAAAATTATCTAACATTCTCCCAGAATTTTTCATTTCGACACAGTTCGTCCGAGACATAGCAGACGAAAACAGATAAAGATTACTCATAAGATATTGCCATTAAAAAAACGTAACTCCGCAGAATGAACGAGTCTTTCTTAGCCCTTAAAAAAATATTTATTATTGGCCGAGTTTGATAATATCAAATAACAAAATACATAAATGATTTCGATATATGCTAACAAGCAAAATATGATAGAAATCCACCTGAAGTCAAATTTGCATTGACCCGAATACCGACAGAGGCCTTGGAAGAAATTCACATAGACACATTTTGAATTTCTAACTCCAAATTCTAGACTACCATCGATATTTTCTCGAGGTTCGCTCAAGCATAACCCCTTAAACCCCTTAAACTGCAAGCGTGGTTTTCGAAAATTTAATGATTTTCATTGCACATCACGGAATTCCCAAATCAATCACG
Source organism: Leptinotarsa texana (assembly GCA_015342105.1). Classification (NCBI taxonomy): domain Eukaryota; kingdom Metazoa; phylum Arthropoda; class Insecta; order Coleoptera; family Chrysomelidae; genus Leptinotarsa; species Leptinotarsa texana. The sequence continues at coordinate 5,951 of WOGN01010491.1, read as the reverse complement.
TGTGATAGTGGCACTGAATTTGAAACTCCTTTGGGTACTCAAAGACTTTTGTACTCTCCACAATATCAACATTCATTTTACAACACCCGGAAAATCAAATAGTAACAGCCCACTGGAAATACTCATTCCACGCTGATTGAAATGTTTCGAATTCCTATAATGAAGGACCAACAAGCAAGCCTGAAACAGTTAATACAATACGCTGCAGTTGAGTATGATTCCACAATTCACAGTATCACGAAATAAAGACCTTTTAACATCATCCACGAACGACTTTCATATGTTCGACGAAATTATACATGTACATATACATGTGAGCGCAAAAATTGTGTACCACGCCATTGTTGAATGGCATCTAAAGTATGGCATATCATTTTGGGGCATCTACAACCAACACCGCTTCAATACAATCTTCATTCAACAAAAGTGCGCCATCGGATATCTGTGCAAAGTTGGGTCTAGAGATTCTTGTAATCTCTAGACCCAATAAATAAATAATTTTTTATTTATTTATACTCGAAACTGTGTGCCTAGGTAAAAACAAACATATCATCCCACGATGTTGTTGTGAAATGGACGATTTGAGATGCAAACTCCTATATCATCATTTTTCGGGTCTTTACGTCGAGTTGATTCATCTCCTCCCGAGTCCACTTCACTCTTCCAAACAAGTAGAGTGAGATAAGAACGGCAAACATATTTGTTGCAGCAACTTCGTTCTGTCAAAGTTTGTACTGGTACTTATCGCGGAGAGTCTTCTTCACTGATGTTACCTCTTGTGAGTGGCGTTGTTCCACCTCGAAGTAAGTCTCTCCCGCATCCAAATGGTGTAGGATGCTTCCATCTATGAGCTGCACATCCTCGTCGTCCCAAACATGAAGAATCCCTTGAATTTCAAGCTGGAACCACTGCATTTGTCAAAGATAAAACTGCATCCTGAAAAGTAAAAATAAACCCCGCTATAGAAAATAAACAGCAATTGATGACCTAGGGACGGAAATACAAACTGGTACACAAATAACAAATGAGAAGACCTAAAAAATCATCAGTTCTCTCACAGAACAATAAAACCGATTGCGCCATTGCTACGTGTATACTCTTAAGGATGTCCAGAATAACAACCAGTGACATGAAAGTCACACCACTGAAAACTTCTTTGCTTGCTTTTCACCTTGGAACTTCTAAATAATCGTAAACAAATACACCTCCATCCATTTTGTCGAAAGTACTGAACTTTCAATCAACTGAAAAATCTACGATCTTCTTATAATAAAATAGCCGACCACGTTAGAGGTCGTGAAATAGCCAAATCTAATCAGCAAATGCCTTACGATAAAATAATAGATGAAATAGTAGACAATGTCAAAATGAACATCCCTCAAGCACTTTTGTTCAATCTACTGAAACACGCCGAATGTCCTATACTAGAAGTAGAAAATTAAATTAATAGTATTGAACCTCAAAAGCATTCAACGCGCGGTTCATTAAATTTAGTAGGAGAAGCTTCCAAATGGCTTTTCGATATTTTGGACGATGAAATCAAATACAGATACCTAAGAACATTACGGAACATTCGAAAAAGTTTTAAACGATTCTATTAATGAGTTTCTAGAAGAGAGTGTGACTTTCTAAGCTGCAAATTAGAGTTCAATGAAATGCAAAAATGCAATTTTTTGCTAAATAGGATATTTCACTCATTTTTCTCGCCTCTAAAAATAACTTCGTGCTATCAACTTTAGTATAGATATAAAAGTTGCAGAGCGTAATAACCATGAGTTATGGTATAAACCTGACGAAGTCTCATTACATTACTTTCGTTTATATTCCTAGATGTACTTTCTGAAATTCAGATATAAAAGTGCCACAAAGATAAATTATATACTTCTGTAATAGATATAAATGGATACTTGCACATTCAGTTCCAAGCAATAGGATTGCGACTGAAAGCACATATGGAAAGGGCAATTCTATTACAACAAAATGACCGAAATGGAAATATAGAGAACGCTCATTTCTTGATTAGTTTTGTGATAGCCAGAAAGTTTTTGAAGACAATTAGACTCTGAAGGAGATATCTGGAGTTGAAATCACAGTGGAAAACTATGTATATAGAGAGGAGATGGATTTTTTGTGATTTTTTTTCCAAAGTATTTCTGTAAAACTTATTATGGGGAGACGATACAGTATATACAAATTACATTTTAAATATTGTTTTATGGATTCCAATGCGCATTTTCATTTTATGTCACATCTCATGTATTGTTGCTCTGAGATGAATCTGAATAGCATCAAAATCAGATATCTAAAATGAGTCTAGATTAGGATGTGTAAACTTGCGAAAAAGTATCTTTCAGAAACAAAAAGCCATCCCGAAACAACTACTTTTATATAAACATTGGATAATATGGAAGACAGAAAGGTTTCGTAACAACTACGTTAATATGAACAATGAATTATATAAAAACAGGTTTTTTTCTTCAGTTTGTGCTGCAAACATTTTTTAAGCAATTTATTCAAATATCATTCACAGGCTTGCTACATAATATAGTATATGAAAGATGTAAAATTGCACGCACATGCAACACTGTCATATTCAATGACAGATGGCGAAATGAGATACTTCTCCCAAAAAATATTCTCTCCTAAAAATATACCACTTTCAATTCATGAATTCTGGTAATGAATAGTTTTTTCTGACCCTGTTTGAAAGAAAAGTCATATGTTTTATGATTTCCCACTTTTTGTATGATAAAAAGTTTTTTTTTACTTTCACATTTTGGTTCTAGATCCTGATGAAAAGTCATATTATTGAATGATAATACTTAGTATCTACAAACTGATTTGAAAATTTTGATGATAAAATCATTCCAGTAGGGGAACTAGAAAGATAATAAATCTGAAGTGAAGAATAAAAAAGAATTGTAACAATCTTCATTCGGGTTTGAAGGCCGTCGTGGTTTGGAACTGTATCCTAACGTTTCGCCAGCACGGAGTGGCTGGTTTCTTTAGAGGTTTATTCATCTTGATAGTTTACCGATGACTGGTGATTTCTAGTTCGTAAGTTGTATTTATGTTCACACAGCCCGCCTTTCTTGTTGTGCCTATTGGCCGCAGTGTTATTACCTATTGATGAGGTTACATTGCATTGCACTGTTGTCACTTCAGCATTTTTCAGTAAGGGATTTCAAATCCGGTTAAGCCTTATCGTCTCTTCTTTTCTGTTGTAGTTTTCCGTATGTTTGTGCTTCCCGTACAAGCCGATTGTGCTATCAACGACCAGGTGCGAGTAGTTACAAATCTCTTCACTAAACACGTGTTCTACTACTGCCGATTTTTCTATTTTTCTCCAATGTTCATTCAGCCTTGTACCCATGGATCTTTTGGTGGTACCGATATAAACTTTTCCGCAGGTGCATGGTATACGATATACTCTCGCTGCTGATAGTGGATTTCTTTTGTCTTCTGCAGATCTCACAGTGTTCAAGTTCACCAGGAAAATACAACAAAGCCTGAGATCTGCAAAACACAAATGGAATCCACAATCAACGGCGGGGGCATATCACATACAACGCACCTGCGAAAAAGTTTATTTCGGTACCACCAAAAATGCCATGGGTACAAGGTTGAATGAACATCGGAGAAACTGTAGATAAGGTCAAATAGAAAAATCGGCAGTAGCAGATCACGTCTTTAGTGGAGGGGATCATACGATACTGTTTGAAGATGTGAAATCATGGATACCACAATCGAATTGTACGGAAAGCCTTAGGAATCTACAAATATTCAGAAAACTGCAACAGGAAAGAGGAGACGATAACGCCTAACCGGATTTAAAATTCCATACTAAAAGATGCTAAGGTGGCAATAGTGTGATGCAATGTAATGTCATCAACAGGTAATAACACTGCGGCCACTAGCAACGCACCAACAAGAAAACAAGAAAAGCGGGCTACCTAAGTGAACATAAATACAACTTATGAACTAGAAATCACTAGTCATCGGTGAACCATCAAGATGAATAAACCTCTAAAGAAGCCAGCTACTCGTGCTGACGAAACGTTAGGATACAGTTCTAAATCACGACGGCCTCCAAACCCGAATGAAGTTTGTTACAATGAAAATATTTCCCCCGAAAACCTTAACCAATTCAATAAAAAAGACGTTGTCCATATGTAGTAATTAACTGAAAACGACCTTAGGTATGATTGGATGGAGTTCATTCTGGAGTTCTGGAAAACCACTCAATTAATTGACATTATTGAAAATTTCAAGATCCTGTAAAAAATATTTGTGGATGATCAGGAATTTCTCTAGCTTGGATTGCTTGATGCCATATTTCCTACAATATTATTTACAAATTAAAAATTGAACAACTGAAGTCGTGCAAGTCCTGCTGTACGAAAGCACTTGTAAGTACCCATAGGTAATTTTTTATTCCAATATATACCTTTTTCAATGCTAGGAGAAGAAATTATAGCTCCAGTATGGTATGATACCTACTCACATAAAAGCGCTCCTTAATATAGTAATTGAAACCCCGGTTTTATCAGTAATAGTTTAAGTGAATTTCATATTGGCATATTCAATGAAAAGATAATCTGATGAATCATAGAATTAATTTGGATTAAATTCAATATAAAAATGTCTATAGAGTGCAACAATGGATAAAGTGTTGAATTAACAAACAAAATCACGAAACGATATTACCGACATTGAAAGTCAAACTGTAGTGTAAGTGGTTCAGAGGAATACGTTAACAAAAGAGTTCGAGGATTCCAATACGGAGGTGACTGAAGAAATATTTAATCCCAATAACGAAAATGAGGATCTGAAAGAAAAAATTTCAGAACTGGTAACTTCAGGCTGAATACTTGAAAAACATCATTATTTCAATAGCAAGATATTGAGACCGAACATGCCACCACACTTGAATGTCAAAGTTCAATGAAATAAAATAGAGCCGTTATTTGAAGGGTATACGGTAAAGTTTCTTAGTACAGCGCTTCCAATGTATCAAACAAGTGGGGGAAAATTGTCTCCATGGATCAGAACCAAATCTCCAACTTGAATCCTGCTAGTTGATTTAGAACGTTGATGCAAGCTGATAAGGTTATTTACATATTCCTTATGCCAGCGATCTCAAAAGTGCTGCTTCAATTTCTGCCAGGCAGAGAGTCGGTTCGATGAAGTGTCAGTGAAGTCAACCTCTGGACAGCTTGTCAATGGAGCACCAGTGAGGAAGTGGACTGAAGTCAAAGGCAAAAGATCGTTGGGATACGAGGATAAAGGGGATAATGGACGAGAGTTCAATATCGCTTCGATCTCAATGATGCAGGTTTCTATTTGTTCATATGTGATTCATGTATCTACGACAGTGCGGGGTAAATGTTTTTTGAATGATTTGACTGCAGCTTCCCAAAGTCCTCCAAAATGAGTTGCTCTGGGTGATATGACATGCCAAGTAATTCTTTCATTATTAAAATGGTTTTTTTATCAGTTTAGTAAAGCTGAATAGAATAAGTTTTTCAACTCACGGTCAGTACCGTTGTCAGAAAAGATTTCAAGAGACCTTCCTCGCAAAAAAGCGCCTACTACTAGCCAAGGAAGCTTACGTAGTGAGATTGGAAACAAGCTTGAATGAATAGTTTTTGTGGCCATGCAAATATAAACTGCAACGTAGACCTTGAATTTATTCTGATTACGGAATCTCTTCTCCCCAATATCCATTGGGCCGCAGTAGTCGACTCCTGTTTTCAAAAAAAGTTGCGAAGGCACAACACGGTAATCAGGTAGAAGACATGGCTCATGATCAGCTAAACGAGGTTTTGCGATTTGATATAAGATGTTTTGTTTGGTGAGAGCTTTTTGAATAGTTGCATTAATCTTATAAAACGGTAAATCACTTTGAGAGTTCCAGTGGATACCGAGAGTTTTGACAGATGATTCAGGAT
>WOGN01010490.1:0-10385 GCA_015342105.1 Leptinotarsa texana | reverse complement strand
ATGAACTCCTAAAACTTTTGTATGAAACATTTTTGTGTATCTCCTTCAACAAACCAGATATTGCCTGTCACATAAAATGTGGGACACCCGGTATATATTATAAAATGTATTTGGATTCATGACTACAGCTAGTATGGGCGGGTTTATAATACTTTACCGGTAGTGACGTCTAACTTCCATATGTCCCCTTCTTCAATAACATGTTCAATACATTTTCGCCATTTTCAAAGACTTAAAATACTTGAAAAGTATTGAAATATTGAAATATTTTATTTTTAATATCGTGTTTTTCCTTGCAACGATACCCTTTATTTGATCCCAAACGAGCTTCATTTGAACACGAAATGATATGTTTTTCGTCGAAGCCTTTCATTGATATTCACTTTACTTTTCTCCATGTATTAGTTGGTATACTTTCAACCTTTCTGGAGTGATTACTTGCATTGTCCATCACAATCACAGTGTTAGGTGAAATGAGGTCATTTGCTCAAAATATTCTTCCAACACATGGCCTATTATACCTTCATGGTATTTGCCAGAATGGTTCCACTCAAACATCAATAAACCGTTCTCAACAAAACCATCAACACTTCCAATGTGGTAAATAATTAGTCGCTTTATAGCACTTAAATCCGAAAGACCAGCCTTCTAAAGATGCTTGTGGTGAACTTGTAATGTTTTTGTCTTGCCACATCTTCCTTCAGGAAAGCTGTGCAGGTATGTGATACATTAAAAACTGCTTTTCATAGAAAGTATTGAAAATTTCATTCAAATTCCAAAAGTAAAAACAATTTTGTGGCTTTCATTTGAAAAAAAATATTAAATAATAATGGCAGTGTTGCAAGTATAAAAACTGTTGAGATTTGTCATAACAAACCATACAACAATTGATCGTTGAATATAAATAATGTTTAAACTCAATTTTGTACTTCTATAGCACAGGTACTTTTTAATGATTCATTACTCCGCTGCTCAAGGAAATGCACTATAGTTGCGTAAACATAATGTCACAAATAATCTAATCTTTCATGAAAGTAATCTGTCTATATGGAAGATATTATCCTATTATCCTAACAAAAACGTTTTAACTTTCAGATGTGAATCCTCCTGATAGAGAACCTACGTATCTGTAACTTTCAACGACCCAATGATTACTATAGAAAAAAATCAATTGAGTGTTATTTCTATTAACGAACACATTGAATTCAAATGTTTTTTTTGAATAATGATGAGCCCAAAATCGAATGTTTTTCTATTGTATAAACCAAAATTTTGAATATGCCATTGGAAAATTTGAGATGTTCATACTATTTAAAAATTTGTCCGACATTCTGGCATCAGCATGTTTGCAGTTTCAACGACGAGGTGGTGATAACCTATCTTCTTATGGAGATCCTCAATTATTGTAGGTAAATCCCTAAAATGCTCTGAGGGAGGTGAGATGACCATTTACGTTAGATTTAAATTGTTGCAAATAACATTCAATTAGAAACATCTCAAAAACTTCATTCCATTAGGATGCCTTTCTCCAAATGAAATAGTTCTTAAAATATGCAGTTCAAAATATATTTATGAAACCTTTGAAGTGAATGATACCCGTCAATCAAGTGAATTGACTCAATCGAACACTTTCCTCGAAAGTAATCTATGGAAAAGAGGCAATATCCCAACCTTCCAAGCTATCAAAGTTTCTTATGATGGGTCTTCAATCAAGTGTATGTACTTTTCCTGAATACCATCTTGTAGCCCCACGGTGTTGTTAGGAGTGGAGTTTTTTGAATGTGTATAATATTCTGAAGATATCTGACTTGTGCTTAGAAATACCTAGTGTGAACATTTTCTGAAGAGTTGCCTTTGCTATTCAAGTAAGTGATTGTGTGAAGACTTATTGTAACCGAAAGCAGTCATCAAATTATTCGGCGCAGTTAGTAAATTCTGTACCGCTACATTATTATGTACAGATTGTTAGAAAAATTTGATGCTGAGAAATTTTCCTTAGATGCTTATTAAGATATAAATTTAGTTTCAGAAGGCGTTGTTATAGTTATAGCTGAATGGAAAGAAGAGACAAGTATGCAGTTGTCAGCAAAGTAGCGTGTTTTTTCCAATAGGTCGTAGATATAGGACGGTTTGATATAACGTAGATTCTTATGGAACACCCGTGGGGTACAAAATGTGTTTTTTCATTAACCAGCTATTGTCCTGACACGAACAACAATCTTCAAAAGTCGGAATTTGTGCGAGCTATGGATTAACAAAATTTTATCTTTAAATGTGCGATTTTCAGCTGGAAATACAGGTAGAGATTCTCTATGTAAATCGTTTTAGATTTGAATTATTGAAAAATATTCAAGAATGTGTTGTTCAACATCATGGCTAGCAGAACGATAAGTTTATAGTTGTTTGGAAGATATTTTTTATCCGGTTTTGGAATAAACTACAAAATAATGATAAAATCTAATATTTTTGGTAATTTTGGGTCAAAGAAATAATTTAGAGAAAGAAATCATTACGGTTGGTTTGAGAAATTCTGAAGGAATTTAAAATTAAAGGTGAAATAAAAGATATATTCATAAAATCATTGAAAATATATCATTGGATATTGAAAAACAAGTTTGCTTGGTTACTTTCACACCAGTTCAAATAAAAACTCACTAATCAATCGATTTCTGGGACTATATACAAGTATTCTGATAGTGATTGATTGAAATTTTAATCGGTTGGTATTTCGGACCGAACATGACACCCGAAAAATAATTCCGATAACAAATACATTCTGGATAAAATATGAGAAGAAGGTATCTTCCGTTGTTTTCGTACAACAGAAAAATTAGTAGTTTCCGCTTCTTCTGATTAAGATGTAAATTAAAAACTGCTCATGTTTTATCAATTCTACCTGGCGGTAAGCGGTTTTTCGGGTGAATCTTTCGAAGGCATCCATTTCACTACAATAGCCATTACATAAAAAATTGTGTGTCTGCAGATAAGATCGACACTCAGCACACTTTAGCAATCAATATGGAGCACCTGTAGATCCGCTGTCTTCTGAGATACGGCTAGATACGACCAATACGATCTGTTTTCTCGTTTTCGCAGGTGATGTTCGTCTATTTTCTGCTTTATAATGAGGGCTCTAATGGAAACAAATAAAGTTTCCTTGATTGCCTGTGTTTTCGGTATCTTGAGATAATAAATTTGACACTTTATTGAAGAGTAGAGGATTTTGGTGCGATCGTTGGTTACGGTTATATCTTGCACATTTATGAATTATTCATATTGGCATCTGGTTTCAGAGGACATGTGAATGGTGGAAATTACAAGTGTGCTATACAAAACCAATAATTTTATTCTGTTATCAATGTTGACCTGTCATTTTTGAGATAAGGTACTAATTGATTAGGTTTAAATTGAGCATAATTAGATATGATCAAATTTGATCTAGCTAGATGAACGTTTGGTGCACAAGTTATTTCATAAATATCAATGTTTCATTGATTTAAATCAGTTTTTCTGTCTATAGAAGGGTTATGAGTAGCACACACCAGAAGGAAGGGACAAGTTTACTGCGAAGTTGGCATTCCTGATACGAAATCGAATAAATGCCAAATTTTGGAAGAATGTTTACAAGGTGAATTACAGTTATGAATTAAGATAATGCACGCCTATCATTTGAATGGCTTTTTCAGCAATTCACAAATACAGATAAATATAAAAGTTCCATTATAATATCACTAAGAACAAAAGCGATTACTGAATCATTAGAATCATGAAGTTCTCAATTCATGAAATTACTGTATTTCAAATTTTCATGCAGAAAACAGGAAGTTGAAATACATTTTTCTGGAGGTATATTTGATGTTGCCCATACAATTGATCATATATTAAACAAATAAATTTGTAATAAAACTTTGTAAGAAACAAATGTATGTCATGATTTGTTACAATGATTCGTTACCAGATACATGTCACTAACGGGTGATTATCAAATATTTTACTTGTGATGCACTGTTTGGAACCTTTGGTGTAGTAATGAATATTACTGGAGTTTTTCACAACACCAAACCGTTATTTTAACAAGAGAAAGATCAAACTGTTCTTTCTCTTGAAGATCATCACTTGGTGATCGAAACACGTGTCGAGGTCTTAAAGTAACAGTTTGGTGGAAAAATGTCCAGTAATGTTTATCAAATATTTTGTTAAAAGCTTTCTGCAATATCTAATGGAAAAATAAACAATTTGATTATATTGAAAGGGGTTTATTTTTGGGATAGATAAATTTTTTGGCAACAAAATTTTTAGCTTTCCAGATCTTCATTTTCATACAATACCCTTTCCTTACTCTTTTCTTGATTTAGAGCAAGGAAGCAGTACCTGTGCTCAGTTGGAACGACTACCTCTCTATTCGCGGAGACAACCTCTCTATTCGCGGAGGCAAGAGCGCAGGTCAGTTCTTGACTTTCTTATAGAAATTTAATTATAAGTGCTGAAAGTTTCTTGAAATACTGTACCCCTTTTCAACACTTGTTACTGTAGGCCATCTAGTTACACCGGAATATGAGACACTTTAAGCCTACCAATAAACCAAGGAATACAGTTCACTTGAGAGTTTTAACAGGATTTTGAACCCCTAAAAATAATATATAATCAGTATTGAATATAATAAATTGTCACCGTATACAGAAATCGGAGTGTTCTACTCTTTCCAATGGTTGCTTCAATAGGAGAAGTAATGAAATATAGGGTCTTACCCTAGGGTGCAATGCACAGAACCTTGCAACTTCTGATCAAAATCCTATTTCCAGAAACCATCAAGGAAACTCAAATCTTTCGTTATATATTTCTTCAAATAGACTCCTATGATTCTTGAGATTCGGGACTCTGGCAGTTTCTAGCAGTAGACCTCGGACTTGTAACAGTGTAACTAAACACGTCAAAGACGATTTTCTCCCCGCATACAATAATGAATGAATAATAATGAATAATGCATATTCAATGTACTTCAGGCTCGATTCTATCGAAATTTCAATTTTTTAATGTCCTCGTTGTCTCTAACCTATTCCTGTGTTGAAATCTATTCTGATGGATAAATGTCAAACATTTTACTTAAATCACCAATGTGTGTTCTTAGTCGAATTCAGGCGAATTTAGAAATACCCTCGCTCACAGGGTATCTTGGAATTGCTACGGATAGTCTCTCAGGATCTAAATCAGGTTCTGATGTTGCACTTGGACCCAATTCTTCTTATTTTCTTATTCTCTCCGACAATACTCTGATGTAGGGAAGTACAAGCACATGTTGTGACGGCTTCTCTTCCTTACGAGGCTCTAGCCATACTCGTTAGAGTAACCATTCCGTTGAAGTTTTTTTTTTGATGATACTTAGTTTCTTCTCGAGACCTTCCTTCTTACGTATTACGGAGCCCGAGAGCACGATCCACTACAGTCTTGATGATGTCTCTTTTGGTAGATTGATTTCGAATCATAATGAAATTCAAACAGATACATATTTTATTCTCCTATCTGCAACCCGCGACTTTGTTCATGTAGACTTCAGTTTTTGCTGGGGATTCCCAATTTTCTCACAAAAAATTTCCTCATGTATTTGTCTATCTTTTATTTTTAATAAAATGGTTTCTCAAAGTATAAATATAATCAAATCAGTTTCAGCCAAATTAGCAACAGTATTTCTTACTTGATTCATTGAATTGGTCTAGCGTTATTTAGGAAAGTAAATGTGAAGATTATTACTAGAGTTTCATCCCAACACCAAACCGTTAATTTAACTCCTCGACACAAGTTTCGAGCACCAAATTATCATCTTCAAGAGGAAGATTAAACAGTTTAATCTTTCACGTGTCGAGGTGTTAAAAACTAACGGTTTGTTGTTGGGGTAAAACTTATTCTCTCCGACAATCCTCTGACGTAGGGAAGTACAAGCACATGTTGTGAGGGCTTCTCTTCCTTGTGAGGTTCCAAACAGTGCATCACAATGTTAAATGAAGTTTACACAAATTACACACAGTAGTGGAAAAACGATTAAACAAAATAGAGATTAAAATATTTTGTACAGTCAGCGATCAGAACCCTTTTATTATATGTATTGCGTATTTATATTATTATTTCAAAGCCAAGCCTAAAATAATAAAAAAGAGTATCGAGTCAGTGTCGAACCAGCGATCTCAAAATTGCATAGCAAACGTTCGTCGCTAACAAGGGTATGTGATTGACATTTGCCACAACTCAAAGCTGAATTACTCGAACAGATTTTTTGCATAGGTATCCAAAATTAACACAATAAAAGAAAATGCTACCCCAAGCTATTGATTTCAGATTGATCAATATCGAAATAGTTCAGGGTTGGCCTCAGAGCTTTTGGCGTCACTGATAAAAACTATATAAGGATATTTTTTTATTTATTTCGTTAAAAAGTGCTAGAAAAGGATTATTCTTAGTATTTATTTTAAATTTTTTCGTACATTGGTGTTACTATATAAGTTATATATTAAGTAACTTGGGAACTACTCATGGTAATACTCTACTTTGAAAAGGAGTCTGGTCGGATTTTTTGGCTTGGGATTAAAATATTGAAAAAGTGGTTGCAAAGCATATTAAAGTGAATGCTGATGCAAATATATTAAATTATTCAGCAATTCAGTCATTTGAATTCTAAGAAATAATTTCTCAACTTGATTTCTTGAACTGTTCACAACAAATGGCGAGTAACCTTACTCCCCTTTCACTCTACTGTTGTAATTTATCAGAATTCGCTCACTAACGTCAATGAGTAACGTAGACAGAAGGGCTGATAGGGCATACAAGAGCCGTAAGATGATCATATATGAGCACGTATGGCGGCAGAAAGAACCCCAAAGGACAATGGTGGACATTGGCTGGACACACCCCAATGTATTTTAGGGTGCATACTGCACAATGAGATTATCTTGTAGGGTCCAGTGGTGACGACACGGGGAAAAAGGATTTCTCGATAAAATAATTATTGTGATCAGAGTACTTGTGAATATTGGGAATGTAGATATTGAAATGGAATCTCCACAATCGTATTACCAGGTCATCCTTGTCAAAAGTTGATCGCTATCGAATAACTTTTAACAGGAACAAAAATGTGTAATAGAAGACGAAACGTTCTGTACTACAAGTTCGATTCAACCACGGCCAACTAGCTGGGATTTTGTTATCTCTAATCTGGATTAGCGCGATCATACATTATATCCGTTGTACTTGACTGGTATGCTATAAGATTCCACGACTAGAATCCAAGACACATCATCAGTAGAAATAAATCTTATCATATCTGAAAACACACGCGCATACGCACATGTTCACTACAATTTAATTTGTCCTACTTATCATAAATAACCACTCCTTTTGAAATTATGTCTGTCCGTATGTTTTTCCGTCAACCAGCTGTCGCACCCCTACGAACGACAACTCTCAAAAGCCGAAACTTATGAGAGCTAAGGACTAACGAGGTCTTACTTTTCAACGTGTGTTTCCTAGCTCTTTGTTTTCTTTAAGAGTATTTGGTGAACCATCGAAATGTGCTTCTGAAGTAACTGAAATCATTATCTCTGTGTGCTGAAAAATTTACCTTCTTGTTGACTTTCAGAGAAAAATACCATCAACTTTTTCTGCTGCAATGCTAGCAATTACTTTCAGATTGTGTCTAATTGAACGGATTGGGTATTAACAGAAGGAGTGAAACATAACTCATGACTTTGGAAAATTTTAGTATAAAAAATTAAAGGATCAAAACATTTAAATGGATATTCACATTAATTTCATATCTACGTTATGAAATTCTAAAAAAACTTGTATGGAAACCTATTTTGTGATAATTTTTCATTCACCAATGACAATCGCATTATATCTACCCAAAAATGAATTTATATTTCAATGTTTATCAATATAGCGATGTTTTGATTACATATGAGCATTTAATTTTGGTTGGTCGGTCGGTAGCCAGGCGGTTCGACGTGGGTTAAACACGTTAAAAGGTAAGACGTCGTTAATCCTTAACTCGCACAAGTTTCGATTTTTGAGGGTTGTCGTTCGTAGGTGTGCGACAGCTGGTTAACGGGAAAACAGATAAAAACAGATAAAAAGATAGACAGACAGATTATCCTTATTACCTACTGCAATATGTACCTTTGCCAAACTTTCAAATGACGCGTTTGCTAGGAATAAATTCAGTCTACAAAAAAGGTTTTCATTCCCGTTCGAAGACCGTTCGAATCCAGCTAACAAGGAAAAATGGCAAGAAGAATCTTCCAAATGAGTAGATGCAGATCTGCTGGCAGTAACATAAAAAATCGCTAATTGATTTGCCTCACCTTTTCTTGCAACTGAAAATTCCAGTACCAATTATAAATATTGAATAATTATCAAAACCGTTTTTGTTTCATACCTAACCTATTTGCTGAGTGTGACTGGGTTACATAGCGATGAATCCTTTAAAGTAAAATATCTAAGATATATTCAAATACCATTTCATCATTTCTTAGTTGAAATATTACATTACACCAGTATTGTTTGAAAGACATTTCAATGTGATTTTTTTAAATGTATGATTATGTCAAAATAAACTTCTCAACAAAATATATATAACATTTATTTCACAAAAATATATCCACACTTCCAAATATTACAAAATAAAACCATGTCATGAATTATTGTGGCAAATAATATTCAAAATTAATTTCAAATTATCATTGTATTGTAACTATACAGGCAATATTGTTATATTATCCTCCGCCACTGATCGGGGTTGTTATCTTGCAACTACCGAACGGCCGATGGCCAGTCCCCCGCGTGAAATACTTGACAAACCGCGAAAAAAACCATAAATTTCACTAGAGACGTGTCACGCGCAAAAAACATTAAACGTTAAAAATAAGTCCTCCATTTTGCTGCTCAGATAAGCAGTTCAGCACCCCCTCTAATCTTACTGATTGTTTTTATCTTTACCGAAATAGATGTGTTTTATCTAAATGTCCAAAATACTTGTAGAATTAACGTTGATGAAGTTTTCATAAAATGTGTCTTTACTGAAATTGTAATGATATTAGAATTTTAGCATTCGGCAAAGAATTGTTACCATATAATTATTCAAGCAAGTATGCACATAGTTACATCCTATTATTTTTTCATTTGATCAGAGAAATTTGAAATATAAATCTACAAATCTCCAATACTAGTGAGGTTAGGATAATTTTTGCGAGGGAGGCCCATCTTCCATGGTATTTTTTTACATGTCGTTTGAGGGTTAGTTGTTGACCACGGCTTCGCCCGCGTAGAGTTTGGTTTGTCACATTAGGTTTCGTGACAGACCATTTTGACCAAATAGTTACAATATTCAATATCAACCCACGACGTCTAGTTTTACCCCTTGGGGGTGGAAAATCCTGATTTCCTTCCTTGATGCTTATTTACGCCATACAAAAACCTACCTGCATATTTCATGATTCTAGGTTCAGTAGCTTCGGCTGTACGTTATTATAAGAGCGGGAAACAGTTAGTAATTCAAATTTTTACTTTAAAAATACACTTACTGAAAAAATATGCCAACTGCACTAGCTAATGAGTAGCTTCGAGAATCGATTTATGTTACCTCAACCATCAACGTGACCCGCATTCGGGTCACGTTCTCGGCGACGACGCTTCATTGCTTAGATCACCCCTCTACCTCCACACATCGTCCCCCATCGATTTACAGTAGACGCGACGTGAATGGCTAACTGCGTTACGTCAAGTTAATCTTATCATGATCACTTTTAAATGATTCGTCCAAATGACTCAGTGTAAAAGACAAAGTTTATCTATGGTAAATACTTAAAACGACAATTGTATCAATATTATAAGAGTTTGACAGGTATACTAAAATGTACATTATAAAAAAGTATCCAATTCAATTGTATTTATGTCTCAATATTTTGCATATCGTGGCTACTACATAAGGGGTTGATATACGCTATCCCAGACTTTTATTTACAACTATTTAAGGAAAACAATCTCACAGTACATTATCTGCATATAACTCCAACGGTATAGGCAGCGCACGTCAAGAAGCTCTCAGGGAGCAAGAATATTTCCGACTTACTTAAAACTTATCGTTATATTATGACCAAAATTACACAAAACCTTTGTCAATTGTAGCCTATATATTATTCTCTATTTATGTAAAGTTCCATCTGAATCCGTTCAGTCGTTTAGGCGTGAAAGAGCTACAAACAAACATCCATCCTCACAAACTTTCACATTTACACTAGTATAGTGTTAGGAATCACACGTTAAAAGGTAAGACCTCGTTAGTCCTTAGCTCGCACAAGTTTCTCAACTTCTGAGAGTTGTCGTTCGTATGGGGGCGG
>WOGN01010489.1:0-10385 GCA_015342105.1 Leptinotarsa texana | reverse complement strand
TAATATAATTGTTATTTTCAGCTATTTATTTTTAATTCTTCTTTTTCAGTTGTTTCGGGGATTTCAAATCATTTTACATATTAGACAATGGAAATCCGAACTAGTGAAATTCATTACATTTCTTGTTTTTGGCCAAAACAAGATTTTATTCAGGACGACTATATATTTTGGACTTGAAGGAGAGAGCTCATCAAAGAGAACAAAA
Organism: Leptinotarsa texana; assembly: GCA_015342105.1. Lineage (NCBI taxonomy): Eukaryota > Metazoa > Arthropoda > Insecta > Coleoptera > Chrysomelidae > Leptinotarsa > Leptinotarsa texana. The sequence goes on along the minus strand of WOGN01010489.1, from coordinate 10,180 downwards.
AAAATGTACGTTTGTCCAATATTTGAGAAAAACAATTATAGTATCCTCTGCAACTGATCTCTAGGTATTTACCTGAGAAAAAGTTTTTCATCATCACTCAAGATGTCTGCGTTAGGAGTTATGAATAAAACATAATTACTATTATATGAAGCCGAATTCTTATTGAGCATTCAGCATTATATTTATATTAAAATGAACAATATATTTCTTTTGGCTTCTACAAAAGTGAACTCACGAAAGCTGAACCATTACGAATCCTTACTCTAATAGAATAATTAAAGAGTAGAAAAATATTTTATGAATATTATAACAATATTTCGAATGAATACACAAGTAATCTTTGGCACAACGAGGCCGACAAAGTTCCGTAAAGGAACATTTCGTCAGCCCAAAATGAATAAAAAGTTTATAAGCTCTAAACTACAATTGGAGGATTTTCTTTGATTTCCAGTTTTTACAGCTAGAAAGTTTTCACGTTAAGTTCGGTGGCTTATGCACGCATCTTTTAGCAATCATTTTGGCACGTAAGAAGTTGAGAAGTTTGAAATTAGCTGGAAGTTGGTATCGAAGTTATCAAATGGTTTGCGAAGTCATGCACGAAAGAATGAAGGAATTATGTGAAAAAGAGTTTTAGGAGGTATTAATTTCATAAATGAATGAATAACGATGGGTAGCTGAATAGATTCATGAAAGAATGACATACACGGGGATAAAATGAGATGTATGCTATAAAATTCTAATGATTCCATAATGAAACAACAAATTAATTTTCAGATGAATGGAGTTCAGTTGTAAATTCATCAAGTTAACAAATTAACGTCCCACCAACACCAACAAAGACTGAATTGAAAATATGATTCGGCTATTATTCTGCTTGGTGACTCCAATTAAGTAGTTGATCAATGCACTTGCTAATAAACAGGTTCGTGACAACGTGTTTCAGTTGACACTTCAAGAAAAGTATTTCGACCACGACACTGAAGGTTACTACCGCAGTTACAGTCGAAACGTTTGGAGATTATAACCAAAGAAGACCACGGCGACCACGATCAGTGATTTTATTCAAAGTTTCTTTCATTTCACTAATTTCTTCAACTGTTAAGGGTGAATAAAATCAAATCAGATCATTTCATTAATCCTGTAGGAGTTACAAAGTTGAAAGGTCAAATAGCATTTTGTACAAATACATAAAATAATATTTAGAGTAAAATTGAACCAAACATACATGAAAGATTTTAATATGCATACAAAACATATTAACTTCATTCAACTTCAGCTTCATTAAATTAATGTGATAGATAAATAAAATTACGGAAGATTGAGAAATTCATCTATGGTATAACAATTATGTTCTGATAAAAACCTTTTAAGGATGATTTTGAAAACCTGAATTCTATCGGTAGTTTTCGAAGAGTCAGGCAGTTTGTCATAAAGTTTCAGCTCGAAGTAAGTATTTACATTATAGTAAGATGGGCAGAAATCACATAAAAATTTGAGTTCTCTCTTAGTTTTCAATTGTATGTATTTAATTTACACAGCAAACCTTCCGCATAGAGACTTCACAGCTGTCAAACAGAAACAATAGATGGTATCTCCTGACTTGCGCTTGCCGCAGCAATCTATTTTATTTTATTTGCCTCATTTCAAAATTTATTTTGGGTAGAATTCTGGAAATTATTTTTCCTTCGAACCTGCTGATGTATTAATATTTCTTCTGATGAAAAATACGTTTTTGTTCTCACCCTGAGTTGATTATTTCAGTTTCTATCGATTTTCATCAGTCACTTGGTATTTCAACTTGAATAAAACTGAACGACTATTAACTTTCTTTCACTTGAGATGAAATTACATATTGGTATCCTGAATTTTGTATTATATTGTGATTGTGAGTCGATTCACACATTGAATAATTGGACATACCTGTATATTTCTAGAATTGATATGAAATTGATTTAATTTTTAATGAAGATTCCAATGTTGTATATGTCAACTTCAACGTACCATACAAGTTTTTTTTTGTTCAAAATTGGATTTTTTCATCAACATAGTCTCCATCAACAGCCACCACAATCATTCCAGAGCCGTTCTAACATTTCTATAGTACCACTTTTGTTGAAGGATTTATCTTTTGCCCCAAAATAGGCCTCAGATCCAGCAATAAATTATTCATTCGAGAAGAACAGCCAGTAGTCGCTGGGAGCCAAATCTGGAGAATATGGTGTCTGCGGGAGCAATTAGAAGGCCATTTTATGAATTTTGTCATCGTTTTCATTGATTTGTGACACTGTGCATTGTCTTGTTGAAGGACCAATTTATTTTCTTCAAATAAGGTCGTTTTTCCGCAATTTCGGCCAAATGCTCCAATAACGATATATAATATTACCTTCTCGAGATAGTCGAGTTATATAACAAAATACCCAAAATACCGACGTCATAACCTTTCCAGCCGATTTTTGTGCTTTCGGGCGCTTTGGACGAGGTTTACCAGTTGCTCTCCACTGAGATGACGATCGTTTTGATTTTTGAGTGAAGTGATGGATCCATATTCCATCCATTATCACATATCGATGCTCTTTTTGGCCAACAGTGAGCTCGCGCGGCACCCACTTTGAACAGAGCTTTTTCATAGTCAAATGCTCATCCAATATAAAGCAAAGACCTTCTTCAGATATCTTAACAATGTCAGCTAACATACAAAACGATTTTGTGGATTTTTTTATGTTTTCTGGACGTCCACTGCTTTCTGCATCATCGGTGTCTCTACGACTCCGTTTGAAGTCAGCAAACCAACATTTAATTGTTGGTTCTGATAGAGCGAAGTCCTTATAACACTTTTCAAGCCATTTCATTGCGTTTTAATGGTATTTCCTATCCAGAAGCAGTATAAAATTGAAACATAAAATTGTTTTTGATCCATTCGTTTGGAAATAACAAAAGTAGTGTCACACTTAGCACAATAACTCGCAACAGCTTTCCTTCGAAGGTTAAAACCAACTGAAAAAGCGGTGAATGCAATAAGACTAGCGCCATCTACATGACAGGCCCGAGATTTTCCAGCCCACGTAGTAGGTGCTCTTTTTTCAAATTAAGGTGTCAAATCCGTACACTGTTTTCGCCTGTTATATTTACGCCGTATCTGCATTTCCCCTGCTTTTTGGGTTATTTAATATTCGAATTGAAGCGGGGGCAACTCACTCACATTTGAATAATTACTTCGATTTCATGAATAGGCATTCAGTCATCTGCACTATTGGGAAACGCTACAGATTGTATGGTTTGATTTTCATGCTGAAGTGATTCGTTGAAAACAAGATAGTTTCATTGCGTTATTGGTAACTGAATAGTTGTGCTGTTGAGTTTTTGATTTATTTGGTCATTCGGTAGTCACCATTGTATTTAACCGTAGTATCGAAGTAATCATCAGAATGAGTCAACAACTCCAGCAGAATAGTAAATTATTGAATGAATTCAATATTTTGTAAATGAGGTGCAATGGACAGGATATCATAAAATGGGTCAATTTTTCAATATAAATTCGAAAAATTTGTCATCAGTTATAGGATAGTGAACTAATTAGTTATTCATTCAAATATAAATAAAGGTGCATTTCATTAGTTCGGAGTTCCATTGTCCAATATGATATAAATTGATTTGAAATCCCTGAAAGGATCTGTAAAGAATTAAAAAGATTAGCTGAAAAAACAATTTCATCAAGCAAAAAACTGAAATTACAATGAAATAACATACAAGCAACAACCAATAAACTAAAAAAAATGAACTATCGACATGAGCTGAAAAAATTCGCATTGCCGAGCACAAGAAACACACACAGCGAGGAAAAACCAGCAAATCCGGAATAGCAGAGGATGTTTGGATTCACCACCATAACATCAAGTGGGCTCAGACTGAAATCATCTAAAAGGAGGAACACTGGTTTAGGATGAAATTCAAAGAAGTCGCCTATATGTTGTCCAACAACGTATTTAGCCAATCCAGCGTAGAGATACGTAATATATGGAAACCTTTAATCAAGCGGAACACGATCAACTCCCGCCAAACGGTCAGCTTCCGCTGAAAACCAATGAAGCGGAGAGAGGAAATAGGTGAAAGCAGTCTAATGACCTATAAATAGTCATATCTCAAAGGAATAAGTCCAGTTATCGCCCGAAGATGATTGAGGATACTAACAATCGAAACGTCGTTAAGTAACTTGGTTTGCAAATTTTTAATTGTATAGTTTTGATTTTCATTTCTTATTAATTTTTTTAAATTTTTCAGCTCGTGTTGATTTTTTTTGTTTTTTTCGGTTATTGCTTGTATGTTATTTCATTTTAATTTCAGTTTTTTGCTTAGTCTGAACTGATGTAATGCACCACGAAACATTGTCAACCACCTTCAAACAAACGTAAATAAAGGTCATCTGGTTTTACTATTGACTAGATTATTAAATCAGTAATAACCTGATTTGATAATCTATTCATGCACATCTATATTTCAAGTCATGGCCATCTAAGGGAAGTTTTATTTTTTACCAATTTTTGTAAAATGAGGACTACAAATAAATAGGCTAAAACAATAAATACACAGCATCCTGTTCACGATCGTTTATCTCGAAAGGCTGTAATATTACGAATTACACAACTATGATGTCAACCATGATTTTTAAAGTTTTTGATGCAAAGTCATTTTGATTTTTTGTTAACACCGAAAATTACTCAAAATTATACTGTATTGTAACAAGAACTTAATATTCAATAATATCAAATCACAAAACATCAAAAGGAAATAGATATTTCGGAACAAACTCATTGATTTTCTGAAGGTTTTCTTGTCCAAAATGATTCTACAAAATAATTTCCAAAAAATCAATGAGTGATGTGGGAAGAGTTGAGGTAACGATAGGATTTGTACCCCTTGGATTTAAAATTGACGTGTTTTGCATTATGTTCACAACAAATGTGTTTTAAAGAATTTGGTGTCGGGTTAAATCGAACCATATTACAACTTTCGTCCTCTATTTTGGAGCCACCATCTTGATTTTTTGCATTGAAAAACAATTTTCGACCCTGAAAACCACCACTTATCAATTTTGAATCAAATCGGACCATAATTGCAAATTTTGTCCGCCATTGTGAAGCCGCCATCTTGTGTATAATCAGCGAATTTATGTCAAATTAGCTTGCGAATGAAGTATTATAATTTGGAATACGGAACAGTTATTTTTCCCGCAAGAAGGCGTCAAATTCAAAAGTTATGTAGCTAAAATTGTTGTGGCTGAATTTCTTATGAAATTACCTTTTTAATGATGTATCATACTTACTACTTTCCTCATTCAAATTGTTTGGGTGATAGTCAACGAGGGGTGGGGGAAGAGGTATGACAGTTTAGGTTATTATAGGAAGATGTCTTCCTTAGATTACAAGTCGACGTGTTTTTGCACTTTTTTTAGAACACATGTGTTTTGAAGATATTCGATCTGTTTCGTTTTCGGTGTCCCACCCTGTATATTCTACTGTGTCGTGGTATATCGATCGATACATAATTTGGTACTTTATACATTCACGATGTTTTTTTTTTCAAATTTAAATTCTTGCTTCTTTTCAGCCAATTTCACACTAGGAATTCAAATTGAAAGTGTTGCCGAAATAGCCCAAAACGCAACCAAAACGATATTTTTTTGAAGCTGTTCGCATTTGTGATGAAAAGTGGATCTTCTGCGACATCAGGACTGCAACCTGGTCAAACCATCACAGCAGAGTCCTATTGTGAGGATATCAACAAAATGTACTGACAGTTGCGTCGAAAGCATACGGTACTAGTCAACAGAAGTGGTCCGATACTGCTCCACGAAAATGCCCGTCCGCATGTTTCACATATCACCGTTCAAAAATTGAACGAATTGAGTTTTGCAGTTCTGCCTCACCCATCATACTCCCCAGACCTCTCGCCAATCGACTACTATTTTTTCAAGCACTTCGATAGCTTTCTCACCACTACAATTTTCCATAGTCAGAACTAGGCAATACGGTCTTCGCCGACTCCATCGAATCCCTAGCAAACAATTTTAATACAGATTGATATCCCTGATATTCAAAAGAACAATTTTCGAAGACCAGCCCTAAAAAATATTCATGATATTCATGAACTAATTCAAAGTACAACATGCACCATTTTCCCGTTCACACGTTATCTTATAATACTGTTTTACTTCAAGCCATACAAAGACAAGCCCTTAAGAAGTTGGCCTCCTGCAATTTATCTTTGAAGTTTATATTCTCCGCTTACATTGAGTTCACCTAAAAATAGAATCTAATATTCTTTGATCGATCACGCGAAAAAATAACAAAAGGTGTTTCATCGGGGTTCATGATTTGCTTTTGTGATTTTCACTAGAAATGATATAATATTAGCGTGATTTATCGAAGCCTTTTGTTTCCTACTGAGGTGAAAATAAAGAGGGAAATTATGTTTTCAATATAAAATTGATGATGGAGAGTCTATACGCTCGCGTACGACAAATAAAAATTAACATGAATCATTAGGAGTCGATTAAACAACTAGTTGAAATGTTTGAAGTTGATCGACAATGTTTCATGATGAATTTTATTATAGTTCGGACTTCCATTGACAAATATTACCTATATAAAATGATTTGAAATCTCTGAAAGAACCAAAACAAATGAAAGTCTAGAAAAATAGCTGTAAATTACAATTATATTAAGCAAAAAATACAAAAAACCTGTCATCAACCAGTCATCACAATCGAAACGTCGTGAAGTAACTTGGCTTGGAGTCTCCTAATTTTTAATTTTAATTTCCATTTTTTGTTGAATTGTTCTATTTTTCACTTGTAATTTCTTTTCAAAAGTTTTTTGATTTTTTGCCTGATATGATATACAATTGTTGGGAAATAAAGTTATTGGCTTTCTACTACTCCATCTTGATACAAAAAAGATGTGGGAGTCTTCCAAAGAAAGAAAAGAAGTAATCAATTTGAAAATAAGTAACTCTATACATGGATGTGTAGATCATGCAAAGAAGTAACTTTTAGACACAAACTGAAGGAAAGTCTTCCTGAAACAGCTACTTTCATACTCTACTCAGTTTGTATTCCAAACATTCGTTATGGAATAAAATCAGATATCATTTACAGGAGTTCAACTTTAAATGAATGGTAATGAATTTCACTTACATGGAACACTGTCATCCTCACTGGTATACATCGATGTTTCGCCGTAACATATTTGCCTAAAAATATAACCCCTTCAATTCATATAATTGTTTTTCATAGCTATTCTTTTTAATTTTCATTTGTATTGTTTTTTTCAGGGATTTCAAATCATTTTATACATTATTAGGCAATGGAAGTCCGAACTAATGAAATACAACTAGTTGAAATCTGAAGTACAACTACAAGTGTACTTTTTTTGTTATTCGTAACACGAATTTTCATAAGGTTCAGGGTATTAACTTCGAAGAAAACTGGCCAATGAACTTTAAAATGAAACTAAACTCTGTCCATTCAAGCAACCTTTCCAAAACATTATCATGCATAATGTACGTGACAGACAAGGCTGCTTGTACAGAGTCGTAGTGAGGAACGACCGAAATTTTATTATTTTTTTAATATTATGCGGCTAGGTATAGGAAATTATTCAAAGTTTATGAAATAATGATAATAAAAATGGTAAATCTTTTTGTCAGACCGGTTGCTGCTTCTGAAGGATTGCTACCAGATGAATCATCATTAAGATCATTCATCAACGGATTTCCGTCAACTAAATCATTTATTAAATGGTCTAATCTTAACATTCTCATTTTTACTTCATCTTTCACATGCCCTACGCAATTATTCCATTCATCAGGGGTAAGAGACGAAACAGTTTCACTTAAAATATTTTTGAAATCATAAAATTCAAAAGTATTATTTTTTTGGCAACATAGTTTTTATGTCCGTCCAAATAAGCTCTATTGGGTTGGGCTTGCATTGGTAAGTGGGAAAACGTAATAATAATTGCTTTAGCAATTTCGTTAACAATGTATTTTTTGTATTTAGTTTTATGTTCATTCGCTATTCTTAAAACTTCTGGTTTTACCAAGTGATTTTCGAATGGTATACTTTTCGAACGCACCCAGTCTTGAATTGCACCTTCTTTGTGGCTCTAGCAGGAACTTCTTCAGCTTTTCTGGAATGGTAAGGAGCGTTGTCTAAAACAATTACACAATTCTCTTGTAGTTTCGGAACGTTCCAAAACCATTTTTTGTAAGATATGTCATCCATTTCCTCATGATAGTCACCCTTTTTTTTTCGATTCGATTCGAAGGCCCACTTCCTGTGTGACATACCTTTTTCCTGATCCTCTGAAGGAATTCATTTTGTTTCATACGTTTCTTTTCATACGAATAACATCACAATAACAATAAGTTATCTTGCTCACAAAAATACGCAATTTCTTGAGAGTATAAGGTGATTCTTACGTGAAGGTTTTTCGAGCCAATCGAGGGGCCATCTGAAAAGCGTGTCTTGAAGAATTTAATGATTATTCAATCCAAATTTGGGATTTTTCTGTAGGTTTTCGACAATGCAAAATGAACTCCCACGATGTTGCATAATAAAAGTCATAAGCTATCTATTTTTTATTATTTTTCACAAATGAATGTATGTGCTGATGTATTTTCCATTGGAAAAAGTAATAGGTTATGCTACATTTCAAGTGACGTGTAGATTATCGAACAATTAACGGTAATGAACAACTTAATGGTTTTTTTCCAGGTCTCCAGCTCAGGATTGATGAAAATCGTATATAGAATTTCGTGAGTTATCGTAAAATCTACATAAACTTTATGACCGACTAGCGTGTCAAATTTATGGTAGTTGTTCTTCGTTATTGATACACAAATGAAAAATAAAGTGATGTAGTTTATACGTATGTGTAAAATGTGAAAGAATTGAGAAATGAGAGTGAATTCTTCCACTTTTACGGTGCAGAACAATTGAAACATGATATTGCATAAAGGAACACCATTAGCATTCTCAACAATGTTTGATCGAATGTGGAACAATTCACTGATATGACTTTATTAATTGCTTCTACTTCAAGTTCATCTTTCGACTGGGTTTATAATTCTAACTATTTGGAATATTTGGACCCTTAGAATTAATTCAATATTGAAAGGTGAACGTCGGAAGACACTCTTATTATGATTGACAAATTCAAGGGTTTCTAGCATTTCATTCAGTTATCTTTTGAAAAAATTTGTTTCACTGTTAACCTACCTACGAACGACAACAAAAGTCGAAACTTGTGCAAGCTAAAAACTGACGAGGTCTCACCTTTCAACGTGTGATTCCTAACACGAGTTTGACGGTAGGTAGTGAACATCGATCGTTCAGGATTTACAAGGTCTCGCCATCTGAAATGCGATTCCTATCATGTATCAGATGATGTATCTGATACATGATAGACATTATACTAAAAATAATGTTTAATAACTGATCCATCCATTTCCAATAAAAAATCCGTTGGAAGATTTGTTATGAAAACAATTAAAAAATGTACCTAGTTTTCTCATTTTAAAATGATGATTTGATCAAAGTATTTCTTCTAATTTAGGGAAAATCAAAACTAGGAAATATTTTTTCATTATCCAATTCTGCACATGATTTTCCTTTGAAGTGCTTTTTATAAAAATATGAAGTGTTATTAGTGAATACCAAGCGATTTGTTAGTAATAATAAAAATGGGTTCAAAAACTTTTATAAATATATTCCCCAGCAGAAACTTGAATGTAAGTTTCTTAGTGATATACACTCTAGTCAAATAATTGACCTTCAGATGATCAACTCCTTTGTGGATATATAAAAAGAAGATTTCTGTAATAAATTTGGGAAGCTGAATACACTTGTAATGAATGAAAGATCAGTGTTCACCTGGAAATTGTTGACATACTCGTCAGGCAAGGGGACACCTAATGCATTATAATGTTCAAGCTAGGAATCGTAATACATAGAAATTTACTCCACCATAACGTCAAACGATAGAAATCGCAATTGATCATATTGTAACGAATTAAAGCACTGACTGTCTTAAACTAATTTATTTTCTACAATATTTACGTAACTAATTTATTTACACACGTTTATCTGCACAACATGTTAACAGCTCGCTTTCTTCAAAGA
>WOGN01010488.1:0-10386 GCA_015342105.1 Leptinotarsa texana | reverse complement strand
AGTTCCCTTGAAAATCAAAAACGCGCTAGAAAATAAAAATGTTTGTATGAATATGTTCTACATGGGCTAGTGTATCACCCCCTTAAAGGTTTGCACCCAGCGACCAAACACCCTGTATACTTCTGTGGGTGACTTTTCTTTAAAACTTTTTAATTTCCCTCTATTGCCCTACTGAAATTCATCGAAATTGTTTTATGCCTATGGATTTCAATGATTTTTAGAGATCCTTAAATTTTTCGTACATCTTAGAATTTAGAATGTGTTCAGTCATTGCCGACTCCTCTGCATTATAATTTTTACCTTTTTGTGTATTTATCTTTTGATGGTTTCAGTATACATACTTTCAGAAGTGTGGACTATACAATATACACTGTGACTTCAGTTGTTTCAGACTTCTTGAGTTGTCTTATTGGGGTATATTTTCAGAAGAGATTAATTTTTGGAAAAGAAAGGTTTTGCCTTTCTACTTCTTCATCTTTATTCCCATATTTTTCTGTATAAAAAAGGAGAAGTAGAAAGTCAAAACATTTCTTTCCCAAAAGATCAAAACGGGTTTTTGAAATGGGTCTCCCATATCTTGTGTTAAATAAAATAGATAAATATTCTTTTGAGTACTTGCAATCAACGGTAAAAATCCTTAAAGAATTTTTCGTATATTATTTTCTGGTCTGTCCTCATTCCACCGTTTATCCCTTGCTGTTGTATTTCCTGTGTGGTTTACCTACTCTATTCAAAAACTTTTTCTGTGTTTATGTTCTAGTTGTTAAATTCTCCTATCCCTTCTCGATAGTGATTTTTAGGTTAGGGCTTCCTAAGTTCCTAAGGAAATTACATCATTAAAAGATTTGAGTCCAAGCTTTTGCATTAACCAGTCTTGAGGCAATTAATTACTCTCCATCACATGCATATAAACTTACTTTGCTGGAGATGAAAATTCTTCAAAACTTGAAGAATAACAATCGAGGTGTAAATGAATAACATTGACTGTAACCACAAAAGCTTTACTCAATTCTGACTGGATATTATCTAAAAATACTTCCTTCTGAAAGTATTTTTTGTTGGAGACGAAAATTCTCACTCAATTCTAACTGGATTTTACTTAAAAAAAATACATCCTTCTGGAAGTATGTTTTTGCTGGAGACGAAAATTCATCAAAACTCGAAGAATAACAATCGAGGTAAATGACAATAACATTGACTGTAACCACAAAACCTTCACTAAATTTCGACTGGATATTATTTAAAAAATACTTCCTTCTGGAAGCATTTTTTTACTGGAGATAAAAAATTATCAAAACTCAAACAATAACATTCGCGGTAAATGACAATAACATTGACTGTAACCACAAAAGCTTCACTCAATCCTTACTGGATATTATTTAAAAAAATACTTCCTTCAGGAAGCATTTTTTCAACACCAAAATGCTTCCTTCGGGAAGCATTTTTGTGCTGGAGATGAAAATTCATCAAAACTCGAAGGATAACAATCGTGGTTTTTGAAAAGATTTTGTTCAAAAAATAATTTATATTTCATTTAGTGAAAAAGTATGTTTACACTGTATTTCACATTCAGTTCATCAGTTATCAGTTCTGACATAAGCCAGACCATTTCTCTGAGAATATGTTCTAACAATGTCTTTACAGCCTAAGAGCTGATGTCATATTTCAAGAAGGCATATTAGGTAACTTGAAATTGAAAAAATCTGCCATATTGAAGTTAGTGAATCAAAAGACATACGACACAGAGCTTCCAGATTTGTCAAACTTTTATTTCCTTCTTTAAATGTCATTCATTCATATGACATCTGATAAATTTATTACCGAGCTGAATATGAGTTATGTCAGATATCATTTTGCAAGTAACCTATGAATAGGGATCAACGGAATAGTAAATCCACGAATTTCAATGGTAAATATGGCTTGCAGAACCAAGCTTCGACATTGACCGGCTAACAAGATTTGTCATCTATCTGTCTCTGCAACTTTCGCTGCGATCGTGAAAGACTGAACCACAAATGCAATGTTGAGCTTAATTGACTCTAAAGGACAAACCTGAGTAGGGACATCTCCCCTTGTGAAGACACACTATCTGTGGGATCAACGGAAGACAATATATGAATGACAAAGATAAAAGAGGCTCCTTGCAGTGGTCGCCTTTTAGCATTCACTACACAGCAACTAGTTGAATCCGAAGTTCAATATCAAAGCATTCATAATCCAATACCAGACAGCGCTTTTTCGACCTACTTCAAGTCGGTGGTGCTAGGCTGAACCGATAATGCATTATTAGGCTCAGATGTTCTTAAAGGACAAGCCTGGGTATAAGTAAGTCATCTGTCGGGTCGACAGATGACTCAAACCATGAGTATCAAAGATAAACAAGGCTGTGAAGGTAGCAAATCAAGCCTTGATATTGGCAGCTGACCAAGATTCGTCCTCTGTCTGTCTCTGCAGCTTTAGCTACAAGCCAACTAGTTGAAACAAAAAAGAATTCAAGTATTACTTTATAGTGAGATTTTCGCTAGACAGTTTATAAAACTGTAACACTTGTTTCGCTATTCAGTAGCTTCATCGAGTTATGGATTTTCTTCAAGAATTGGACAATACTACACAACCAAAAAAAAAATGGTTTTGTTTGTTGTTGTAAATGTTTTACAAGGAATGTTTGTTCAATAAGAGCAAATTGATGCAAAAAGGTTGAAAATGTGCATTATCTCTGTACATATTGTCATAAATTAGTCCTGGATGGATATTTCGAAATTTACATTACATAATAAGATTTCAGTTTGCTTATATAGAATAGAGTTGACGCTGTTAAAATACAAGTGTTGAGCGTCAATTCCGAGGGTGTTGAATCGTTTGTGGGAAATTGGAGGGAAGGCAATTATTGTAACTACACATTTCTCTGGCAGCTACACTCCAACAAAGCTAAAGACTCTGGCTTGTACAAGGGAATTAGTGACTACTAAAACAGACAGTATTTTTGTAAATTTGATTATAGGCAATCTTCAATTAAGCACTTTAAGTAATTTGAAACAAAAATGTATTTCATCAATTACTTCCCACCTTGAAACCTCTAACACTATCTTTGTTCTCTATTCTGTTTATTTCACCTATAAATTGCTTTCCAACTTTCAGTTCTTTTGTAAACGATTATTTTGTTAGTAATCAAATCATACTAGATATTGTACAATGTTACATATAACTGTTTGTAGCTTATTGAATTTACATTTACTTGAAAGGTAGTGATCACAATCTTTTGGTAGAAATTGAAAGTGACCTTTTTCACACATAAAAATTTCTTTTTAAAAGACATTTCTCAATATTAATCAGGAGATAATAGTAATTTTATAGCAGGTGATATCATCAGATGATTCCAGGCATGTTTTCAACATGTTTTGTGAACTGTTCCGGTGTGAATGGGAAAAAGAATTTATCGTATACATCCCTTGAACAATGTGTCTCGAAGTTTAAACAATTTTAACTAGCTTTATGAAATAATTGAACATTGTACATCAAACGCTAATAGTCATATTCTCCTGTTAGTGACTGTTGGCAAATAAGAAATACTGGAAATCATGAACGGGGTTAACAGGTGTCATCACTATCATTCTTCTATACAGTTTCACAAATTACTGTGCAATGCTGAAAAAAACACAAAAAATAAGTGAGAGTGTTTATAATTTTAATAATAGTATATCATTCAACGAGCGAGTAATGATCATTTCACAGAAGTTGCTTATTATAGTTTTTCTATGGATTATATGAGGAATATTTCGAAATAAGATTCAGTCTTGAAGGATATCCTGAGATATGATATATATGACCTAAGAAAGTATTAACAAATATTTCGTGTTTTATTCAATTTCAAATAGTTTGAAATTTGAGTGGTTGAAAAAATAAAAAGTGCAGTTGATGTGATCTGAACTCACAACCATTGAGTTGTGAGTTTATCCATTACTCCACAAAACCTCTTAGCAATTATTGTGATGTAGAGTCCCAAACTACTTAAATTTTGTTATAAATTAACTTTTTTGTAAAATATCAATTTTTTTCGGTACACTATTTTTTTATGTGATACACTCTTTTTCACCCCCAGAGATGGACTATTTTTAACTACATTTGGTAATTTATTGCACCGATAAAAACCCTTGAAAAACAAAGAATTATTTGGAGTGAAGTGGTGGTGAATATCACGATGAAAGACAATGTACTGTTCGAAATAAGATGGTCCTAAATTGTTCAATATTTTGTATACGAAAATCATTGTGAAATATAATAGTCTTTGGGAAATGGATTGCCAATTTAAAACATTAAGCATAATAGTAATAGGGCTATCTCTAAGGCACTTCAAAATGATCCTCATACCACGATTCTGAAGTTTTTGGAGTTGAGAAAATTGATTCTGATTGAATAGTTATAAGATAGACGAACAGTAGTCAAAGTGTGGGTGAACAATTGACTTGTAAACTGTGATACTCGGTTCAAAGATTACGGGAAATTCTAGAAAAAAAGAATAGTTTTTTTGTATTTTTTTATGAATATACTCGAAATGCTCATCAAATGATGTTGTGTTATTTATCAGGAATCCCAGATATTTAGTTGAATTCGCTACTTCAATTATTTCATCATCAATGCTGAGGTTAATAATTTTTGTGTCTATATGGCTGTATTTAAATTTGGTGGTGATTATCATTGCTTTTGTTTTCAATACATTCAGCTTAAGTTTATTCATTTTCAAACAAAATTTGACACTTTTTAAAGTATTATTCATTTTTTGTGTAGACATTTCGCGATTCACATCGCTACATGCCAATAGAGTGTCATCAGCCAAAAAGTTCATGAATTCACAATCAACAAACAATGTCACTCAAACATTGTATGAATAGAAGGGAACCCAAAACACTACCCTGGGGAACTCCAACTTCATTGTCAATTTCTCAAGATAATATGTCTTTCACTCTTACCCGCTGTTTTCTGTTGGTCAAAGAATTATATAACCAATTGTACACTGTGCCCTCTATTCCATATGTATTCAATTTAGCTAGTAGTATAGACCTATGAATGGTCTCAAATGCTCTTTCGAGGTCAAGGAACACGGCCAAAACAAACTTATTATTATCCAGTTCAGTTTTAAATTTACTTAGAGGTAGTTGCACTTATGACTCACACGAGTGCATTTGGCGAAAGCCCGATTGGTTGTTGATTAAAATATCTTTTTTTTTTTCAACATATTCAATCAATTGATTATAAATTGCTGTTTCTAGTACCTTCTCAATCGGAGGTAAAGTGTTGATTGGTCTGAATTCTTTATCTTTAATAGTATGAGGAATTTTGGGTATCGCAACAATAGTACTACTTTTCAGTCTTTGAGGTATTTGGCTAGATTCAAGAGAGGTGTTTATAAGATGCAATATAACATGACCGATAGTCTCAAAAACTTGTTTCAATATTTTGGAGTTGAGGATTTCAAGTACACTGCACTTATTACCCAAGGAAAGTATAATTTTACGTAGGTCTGTTACCAAAAGCAATTTGAATTCTGAGAAAGTGTGTAAATTATAGTTTTTATTGCACCATGGCTTCTATATTTCTGTTTCCTTCTTCAGTAGAATATCTACTTATGTCTCTTGAGATAAACACAATTAGTGTCCCCTTTTATTGTAATTTCAATTCGGATTTTGCCATTTTGATGATAGGGATTGAAAAATAAGTCAAGCCGCTTTGGCCATCAACTTCCTACAGCAGAATTATCATCTTTACGTCTCAACCATATTTTTGGATTATTCTGGTAAGTTTCCATAAAGTGATTTCCAAAATGTCAAATATAATTTTACTTAGGATTGATACCTCTGCCACATAGTTGTTGAGTTGTTCAAAAACTTGGATATGAATTATAATCGAAATCATCATGGTTTCTTGATTCTATAAGTGAATAAATCCAAAGTAGAGAGAGAAAATGCACACAGACACATCATGGATTTACAGTATTGCTTTGTTTTTTACAACATGTTTTAACATTTACGTGGATTATTATATTTAATAATCAAGACAAAATGGTGGAGTGAAACATTTATTCCTTGAAAAATATTTCAGAAGCTCAAAAACTTTGCAGCTGAGACATATATGGTTTCCTGTTCTTTCTATTTTTGTTGATCAACATTTTTTACAGTTTCGTCAAACGAAAATTTAGTGGACAAGCAACGTTATTGTTTACAAGTTTCCATCTTGGATAGTTAATATTTTCAATCGCATGATGAAATGTCGAGAAGTTCATGTGAAACCATTTGTATTGACAGATCTCAAAACTTCCAATAGTTGTTAGGTATTCTATGCTATAGAGGTTCAACTTGATTTATTGCAAAAGTAACAAATGAATTTATTGTTTTCATGTTTTCGAGATCCGAAAAGTCTGCGCAAAAAAGTCTTCCCAAAAAATGATCTTCAGTAATTGAAGTTATATTGAATGAACATTTTGTGATTTCTTCATGATGTTGATTTTGTTTCTTGATTATTCCATGCTCTGCGGCTGGAAAGGAATTTAGTAAGGTTATCTTCAGTGCCACAACAAATACTAATAGTTGTTCTGACAAGCTGGTACTTTTGGATATGCCACTTTTTTATTAATCGAGTAACTGCAATCAGACGTAAAAAGTTTTGAATAGATTTTGAAATTTGGAACCAGGATCATATGCAGTCTCAATTTTTCCTTCCTCTTCAACTTTTCATACATTGATTATACGAAAAATATTGCATTTATGCATGAAAATACTCTTTTCTTGATTTGATACTGTCCTCGGTTTTCTTAGTTATATAATTATTCGATTATTCAAAATTACAACAATTACACAGGTCTGCAAAAAAACTTAAAAAAATTGTATTGATTTAGTTAACTGATCTTTATGTAGTTTTTTGCGCTGATTTCAAAAATAACATTTGTCTTTATCTATCACGTGAGGTTTACATACGAAATAAGGATGAAATAATTGAAAAAGTACAAGAAAAGAGGAATTGTGGATTTATTTTTATTATTTTAACATGAAGTAAAAGCAAAAAACAATGCTACATAGCTAAACTAAGCATAATAGTGATACACCAGTGTTCGCAAAGTGATTATAAGTCTTTGTAAAAACGTGTTCTTTTTCTGTCAAAGCTTCTTTTGGTACTTTTTCGGCTGTGTTCTAGTGAATTTTCCCTTTTGAACATCCAACAGTAGTCTGCCATCATGTTAACATTCCACCGACCGTGGTATCTGCGTTCCATTTCTTTTATGTCTTGATGGAACTGTTTTCCTTGTTCCTCACTTACAGCCCCTAAATTTTGGGGTAAATAGTACAGATGTGAGTGAAGGAAATGCACTTTGACACTCATGTTGCAGCCCAACATTTTGTAGTTTTGTATCAATTCAGCAACCAAAGTTTTGTAGTTTGGGTCTCTTTTGTTTCCAAGAAACAAGTTTAAACGATTCCCAGGTATTTTTTTCTCTCATTTCCATTTAAACTTTTGAAAGTTTTCTTATGTCAGGCCCAACGAAGACTCCTTTTTTTAGTTTAGCATCGGATAGACCAGGAAACTTTGCAGAAAGATACTTGAAATAATCTCCTTCTTTGTCTAATGCTTTCACAAACTCTTTCCCAAGCCCCAATTTGATATGGAGTGCTGGAAGTAAGATTTTTTAGGATCCACTAAACTTTGTTCTTCAACATTTTTAACTCCAGGAATAAGACCCTTTCTTATTGGCCGCAACTGCTTGACAGTGTTGTTTTCTGTCAAGGCTATCCCATTCCCATAAGAAACATGGAAACTTAGTGTAACCACTTTGTTTACCTAGTAACATTGAAACAACTTTCAATTCTCCACAAATAGTCCACTCATGATCAGAGTAGTTGAGTTTATCAAGAATAAATTCAAGATAATTTGTTCGCATCATACCAATTTTTCACAATTTTCAAGCCTGTAGATATTATTTATATTGTGGTCTTCTTGCCTTTCCATATTATAGCTGATCATCTGCAAAGAGAGTGAATTGTGTCATCAGCATAAGAGTGTTGCGTACATGATATGAAGGACTTAGGAAAATTACAAGTATATGGACTGAAGAGTAGGGGCATGATAGCCTGATATTCCTAATAGCTCACACCATTGTCCACAACACAAAAAGACGGGTCTAAACTTTGTTGTTCATAGCTTGTTACATTTTTTTTGAGTAAAGAAAGGTACGATAATGAGAAAAATATTATCAGCGACATAGCTGAAAGCAATGGGTATACTTCGAATTTTATTGTAGATAAATTTATTTTTTTATTTATTTTTAATACAATACTTTACAGGACATAGCCCAATTACAGAGCAGGAAATAACAGAGTATAATAATTACATCACAAACAAGTGGCTGTAAAATTTACAAATACTACAAACAATACAAACAAGTGACTATAAAGACTACACTTTTTATGTTTATTATAGGTGACAAAACAATTATTTTAGGAAGTAGAATTTTATATATCTGGCAATTTGCAACTAAGTATATCCAAATTATCGCTAACAGAGTTTTTGTTACTTCACACATGGTATCGACCGGAGAATTCTCCAGAACATTTGTGCGAGATGTTTTTATATAGAAAGTACTCGGATGACTGAAACAGATTCTAGGAAGGCAAATATTAAAC
Source organism: Leptinotarsa texana (assembly GCA_015342105.1). Taxonomy (NCBI): domain Eukaryota; kingdom Metazoa; phylum Arthropoda; class Insecta; order Coleoptera; family Chrysomelidae; genus Leptinotarsa; species Leptinotarsa texana. Next base: position 1,717 of record WOGN01010488.1, on the reverse strand, counting down.
TTTTCCAGTAATGTTGGCCAGTCAACTATGCCTTTGATAATTTTATAGGTTAGTACTATACTATAATATTCACGCCTTTTTTCGAGACTGAAAAAGTTATGCTTTTGTAGCAATTCAGAGAGGGTTGTTCGTATTGGAGGATAAACGCCATCAGTTTTTAGGTTTAGCAGTTTTAAAAATCGTCGTTGAATTGCTTCTATTCTATCAATATGATATTGATAAAAGGGGCTCCACACAACTGACGTGTAATCTAACTTTGATCTTATGAAAGCTTAGAATAAAGTTTTTAAGGTCGAAGTTTCTTTGAAATCACTACTGTTACGTGCAATTAATCCGTACAAAACACAGGAGGAGGTTACAACATTATCAATATGCCTATTAAATGATAGTGTAGTGTCAAATGTGACGCCAAGGTCAGTAAATGTTTCTGGTCTCACCAGGAAAACGTTTTCTATTGAATAATCAAATATCAAAATGTTCGTTTTTGAACTGTAGGACATACATTTATTTCGATAACACCATTCTACAACCCGTCCTACGTTTGCTGAGAGGTTCACGCAGTCTTCTATGTTCTCAACGAGGCAGTAGATTTTCAGATCATCGGCATACACAAGAAAATATACATCTATAACATCTGCAATATCATTAGTAAAGATATCAAAGAGCAACGGTCCCAGATTTGATCAGTTTTCGATAAATTTTCTTCTTTATCTCCCAGATTCTATGTATATTTGATGTGACTACTACTCCAATGAAATGTGTTTCAATGTGAGTCTCCGTATCATTCATTACAATCTGAAATAGATAACTAGAAATAGTAACAAATATAACCTCAAAAAGACATAATTTTATTTTTTCCTACAGAGCTACATAAACTCAAGTTTCAAAATACATATTTTCGTCAACTTAAATACTTTCCAGTATTTGAGTTGATTAGTTTACCAGTGGCGATGTTTACCTGTTTGCTCAGAACAACTTAAATAATATAATCAACATTTTTTCATAACAAATATTTTTACAAGCATGTGACTTAATGGAAAAATAATCTGGCAGAGATAAAAAAGTAATAACGTGATTTCACTTTCCAAATGAAACAGTATCTCGCAAATTATCACACCACGTTTCAATTCATCAATTCGTCACTGTCCGCCACTGATCAATCACGTAACCGTTAATCTCTGTCAAAGAACTCCTCTCTCTAGTTTGGCTCTTTGATATAGACTAGGATGGCAACTGTCAAAACGTTTATGTTCACCAAATAAATCAATGCGTTACGTGTCGCTAGACACTTTTTAAATCAGGGGTCTCCAAACTTTGAAGCCTTCGGGCCATAATGATTTTTTTCAATTTGTTCCAAGGGCCAATTTCTGCCCTTAAGTATATTTCTAGACTAGGATAGACGCAAAGTGCGTGACCTAAGCAAACTCACGCTTTTTTTGCATTTCAATTATTATTGAGGCATTAGGCGTAATTAAATATTTGGAATTACCGCGTTGAGTCGAGAGAGTTCTGGTTCTAGCTAGTGTATTCCGATCACCTCGAGATGGCAGTAATAATTGCATATAAAAAGGCTAGCGGCGCAACTGCGAGGTAGTCTGCGTAGGAAAGGCGAAGGAAGCAAAACTGTCTATTGTGAAATAAAGTAACACCCGTCAATAAAAGTATTTTGATTTGACTTATTGTTTTTATGTGTGATTTGTTAGTATGGAAAAGAAGC